>CASHTH010002814.1:0-54558 GCA_030341885.1 Geodia barretti | reverse complement strand
GTTGATTTGGTTCTTACTCAGGTGTTGTGTTCACAGCTGAGGGGTCCAGGGTGGAGAAAGGGCTTTCGCTTATATTCTTTCTTTTTTTCCCCGGGGAAGAAGATCCTGTGGAGATTCTCCTTGCTCTCGCCCGCGCACTCCTTTTCTTCCTTGGTTTGACCCCTTAATTGGGGGCCAAAGGAGGAAGGGAGAAGAGACGGAAAAAACGATGAGGGTCATTTTGAGAAGGAGATGTAAAGGGAAAAGTAGAGGGGAGGGAAAAGGGAGATCACGGAGGGCTTGGAGAGGTTGGAGTAGGGAGAGGAGGTGAGAGGGCGATCCGTGCTGCGGGACCCAGCTGGCGGCAGTAGGTGGGAGGAGGATTCGAAACAGAATGAGAAGATTAGTGAACTCATGCAATCAGGGTTTGACTTGCATTTTGTCTATTATAGTGGATCATTTAATGAAGGTGTGTAACTTTGAGATTTACAAGTCTCTTCTGGTCCGGGGGGCTTGGGGAAGAGAGAAAGTAGTGGGCATTTGAATAAAACTTAGTGTTCTTCCTTTTTTCTTTATCTTTTATTCTTCTTTCCGTTCTTCTGTCTCTCCCCTGTTTCGTCCAGGTTTTGTTTTTCTCTCCCTTTCTCCAGCCCCATTTCTGCTCTTTTACTTACATCGTTTACGTGTTATGCTATCCTCTTTCCCTGGCCCGCCTCTCTTACCGTTTTCCCCCTTTCCCTCGTTCACCTCTCCCCCTGCTCGCCTCGTTGTTTCTACGTCGGCCTCATTGTTTGACTCTTCTGACCCTCCCTCCTCTTCTTTTTCTGTCTTCTTGGCTGTTGTCTCTTATCTTTCGTATTTCTTTCTCGTTCATTCTTCCTTTTTCGCATGGCTGTTTCTTTTAATTGCCCTTTCAAACTTCTTCCTCCCCCCTCCCCCCCCTTCTTCACGGCAACAGCCGCACCCTCCTGAAATATTAGGAGGTGAAAAAGTAGGTAGTAATGAACTTTGCCTATATATATAGAAATCATCTGCTGTTTTCATTTCGTCCCACCTGATGCGCCCTCCTCCTCAGTCAGGGAGAGAGCGCAGGCGGGGGGGTGTGGGGTGGCGGTCAGTAAATGCCACAAACCCACCCCCCAGCAGGAATGACAGCAGCCACAGATCCGCAGGACTGCTTCTCTCATGTAATTCTCTTTTCTCCTGTCATCCCTCATACGTTAGCATCGGTTAGGAGCACACGCATCCGTACTGCCGCCCAATGTAGAGGGGGTGGGGACCCAGAAGGAGAGGGAAGACAGGACGCGGGAGGAAGAAGGCGTGGATAAGCAGAGAAGGGGGAGGCTATGGAAAGTGGTGAGTGTGTTCCCATGATGAACCTGGGCAGCGGGTAGAGAGGGCGACACAGTATGGGGGGGAGACAAAACAACTGGGGCGGTAGGATCGACAAGACAGAAGAGATATTCATTAGGGAGGGATGTTACGGGAAAAGACCGCAACAAGAAGAGCGAAACAGGACAAAAGTGTGAGTCGCGCTCTCTAATTAGAGCGAAACGCTTCCTCTCCGCGACTAGCTGTGTTTGCCTGGTGTTTGCAGGCCAGAGGGGATTCGGAGTGCTGGCTGGAGCGACAGGCATAGAGAGAGCAGGAAGCGGAAGACAAAAACGGAAACGGAAGAAAGAAAATGATAAGAAGAAATCACAAACAAACCTATATTGTTGGAAAAAATGAGCGTCCCTACAAAATATCCATTCTTATTTATATATTCTACCTAATCTTGTAATTCTTAATATCTGAACACATTTTAACTTCCCCTACTTGGCCTCTCCCACTCATATAACACACCAAACTAATCGACGAGAATGTGACTGATTGACGCGAGGGAAGGGGGAGAAAGGAAAATGAAATCCACATGCCGTTTTTACAGATGTGGTGTGTTTTAGCTATAGTATCCCTCCTAAGGGCCTATGGTGTCGCCTTTCATAGTTTACTCTAGGTCTATACACAAAACATAAACATATTCACGAATAGCTCATTAATATCTTCTCCCCTACCTTTGCCAGTTTGCCAGTTCCTGGTGGGGAAAAGGAGATAAATTAATGAGGAGGAGGATATGTGCAGGGATTCGAATGACGAAGTGAACACAACGCCGGGGCGTTTCACAAGCTCCTTCATGCCAAACCATTTGACCAGCGTCCATCCCGCTACTCATGTTATATCTCGTCAACGGTGGGAGGGCTCCACCACCGTTTGATCCCCCACAGCCTGTCAGGTTGTCCTCGGAGGAAGCCTCAATGTCGGTGTTGAGTTTGTCCCTCTCTCTTGTTTGTATTTCGAATTTTTTAAAGAAACCGCCAAGTAGGTCACCAGTGCTAATCGCCTTCTCCCTAGCGATTCTGAATGCAAAGACAAGAGGAGTTTCCAATACTTTCATATGTCTGTAACATACCACCCCACTGCAATAGCTTCAGTATACAACATTCTAATCGGCGGACGAACGACAACACGCCACAAAAAAAATGCTCTCTTCGTTTGCAAAAAGGGGGTGACCCTAGGAATGTGAGGAAGGGAGAAAAATGGGGAGATAAAAGGAATCAGGAAAGGAGATAGGGGAGGAGAAAAGGCATTAGTCTGAACTAGATAAATGGAGAGAAAAGAGATGAGAAAAATCGGTAAACTTCACGCACTTTTCTAGGCATGAAAGAGTGCAGTAGGGGGTTCGAATCCCACACAGGAAAGCTAGTTATTTCTTGAAAAGGAAAGAGATGCCTGGGTTGTTTGTTGTAGTTGACGTGTCTCTGCTTTGCCTTGCCTTTTCTACCTCAGTTAAAGTTGTTTGAAAACATGTCATTTCACTACTTAGACTGGTTTCTACAAACATGTGCAAATGAAATGAGCCTTGTTGTAACTACAGTTCCCCGTTGGCCATCCATTAACGTGTGAAGACCAAGCACTTATAAAAACGTGGAGCCTCAGAGGGATATGTAGCTACTACCGACTACATATGTATGTTATTTTCAAGAGCGGGGGGGAAAATGAGACCGGAAGAAAAGAAAGAAAGTGGGGTGGGAGGAAAAGGAAAGAAGGGACGGGGTGAAGGAAGGACAAGGAGGGTGGGAGAAGGGGAAAGCGAAAAAAAGTCGGACAGAACAGGGAGGGGCCGGGCGGAGGGGACCGCACAACACGGGCGAGGGAGGACAAAGATAGGTCAGGAGGAGATGAGGGATGGACCACAAACAAAGATGGGGAATGAGGACCCAGCTTGTTTCCTACACGTAAATATGACCTGTGCAGCCACCTATGTTTTACAGAGGGGCCGGGGCTTGTGTCCCTAGGAAAACAGGGAGGCGAGGTGAAGGGGGACTAAACAAGAATGAGGAAAAAAAAAAAAAAAACAAAGGTCCCTAGTTGGTTGTGTCGGACGTGAAAAGTTTTTACGCAATTTTCTTGTTTTGTAGTTTTGTACACTTTGAGACTAACGCTGTGCATTGGTCTCACCCATTGAGTTGCAGCAAGCAATGTACATGTGTGACGTATGTCATCTAACTATGACTCTCAGGCCGTATAATGACACATTACATCGGTTTGGTACCAGCTCGGCTGTTCCCCACTTTATTCAGACCGGTTCATTACAATCATACAACTGAAAAGGGAGGAAAAGGCGGGATAGGAGGAAAAAAGGAGAAGAGGGAAAAGAGAGAGGAGAGGAGAGACGAAAGAAAGAGAGAAAAAGAGAAGAAGGAGGAAGAAGAGAGAAAAAGCTGCGACGAGGTAAGAACAGAAAGACACGACGAAGAAAGAGAGGGAGAAAACAAAAAAAGAAAGCAACACCCACCCCACAACGGTCGACCATCACCCCCACAGACACACACCCTCCAAGCCCCAGAGCGTAATAGCTATAGAGCCGCTCTATCAGATAGACGAGATCTCTCGACCACCTATCTTTCTCTCCCCCCTCTCCTCTCTCCTCTCTCCTGTCTTCTCCTCCTCTCTCTTCTCCTCTCTCCCTCCTCGTCCACCGCCCACCATAGGAATCTTCTACTACGTGACATGGGTCGCTGCAGTGTTCTGTGTACCATAATGCCTCAACATCCTGGCCGGAATAGGGGATAATAAACGGAGTCGAGGTCGGCAGTGCGGTGGTCATAGCTGCCCCCTCATCCTACTCCCGCACAACACTTCCTGGAGCTGGCGGGCTCCTGGGGCTCAAAACACCTCTTCTCCTCTACCTCCTCCTCCCCTTCCTAGCAGTCTCTCTCGCCCTCCTCATGTACAACTGGTACGTACGTCTCCTGCGTGTGTATCCCTGTCATAGTGTGGCGCGTCTCTCGTCTTTCACTTATGATCATTGTGTTGACACATGCATGTATATACCAGTTGGAGTTGGGAGTCTATGGTGGTTTAATACCCCGGTCTGCTCCTACATAATATACTGAGTGAGAGTTTACGTGTGCCATAGCACAGTGGTTTGAGGTTTGCCTTGTGTGTGTGGTGTTGTAGATTCGAACCCCCTACAAGCTGAGTTGCCCTTGTAGCTCAGTTGTAGGAGCACTGCCTAGACTGCAGAGTGTCGTGGGTTCGAATCTCACCCAGGGCAGCTCTTCTTCTTTTGTTTGAAAAGAAGGAGCGTCCTGATATGGTTGACTGGTTTGCTTTGCCTTGCCTTTTCTACCTCATTACCTCGTTAATGACACATGCTCATTCCCATCCCTCCTATAATAACTACTGCCGTACTACTACAACACAGCAAATAAAACTCATTTTCAACAAGCAAAATTGTGAGAGCAGTATTATACATGAGGAGGACGATGTTACATTACTCAGTCTTGTGTCGCATGTGTACCTATCAAGTGTGACGTTGTTGTCATCGGGTTAAAGGGGAAAGTGCACCATTCAGAGAAGCACGTTATATATAGACTCTTCGGTTGCCAATAAGGGATGCTAGCACAAAAAACTGCTTAGTCCCACACATCTGTCCATGGTAATATCATCTACGGTCCGAAATGTCTCTGTTGTATCAAGAAATGCCTTAATGCAGGCAAGTAGTCATCCGTGTTATTATGTATCTAATGTGCCATAGGAGTGTTGTATCTAATGTGCCATAGGAGTGTTGGTGACGTTCGGTGCAAGTTCAGAGAATCACCAGAAGGAGGAAATTCCAGTAGTCATTCAGTGTTGTTATCAAACATTTTCCTAATGTGCGTTCAGTGGTAGTTCATAGGAGTGTTGGCGACGTGGTTACTCTGCCCTCCAAATTACATATAAACTAATGACATAATTATAATTCATGTCTGCTCACATCCCTCGTGGGACAGAAAAACAAAAATGTCGCTTTTCTGTAAAACCAGGTGTTCTTTCCTTCCACTGGCTGTGTAACCCATCCCAAACACTGAACGGGTTCTATACCGACCTTCAACCATTGGTGTGTTTGTTTTACCATTACGGCAAAGTAGTTGCTATAACTCACAAAGTCACCCTGAGAGTTTTGGTAGACCTTGTGTAGCAGAAGTGAAAGATGATTTTTGTCCATAGCAACAAAGCCTTCCCATACCACAGTGTATCCGGGGGTGTCTTCTCCTTCTTTCTCCCTAATGCTGCAAAAGAACATTGTGTCGTTGTACCTTAAAAACTTAACGCATCACTTGTTCCTAACCACATTCCAATCTACACCCCATCACTTTGCCTTCCATTCCTATCTTGGCATGTTCAAATTTGTCGCCTCAACAATGAAAATTTGTAGATTTAATTAATTCCGTACATGTCAACGCACTCACTCGTGTCACGCTCTTTGATGCAACGTTAATTTTCAGGAATGTGCGTTGGTCCCACAGGTATCCGTCACAGGTGTTTGTAGGTGACACTTTCTGCTACTTTGCCGGAATGACGTTCGCGGTGGTCGGAATCCTGTCTCACTTCAGCAAGACAATGCTCCTCTTCTTCATTCCCCAGATTCTCAACTTCCTGTACTCTGTTCCACAGCTGTTTGGTCTCATTCCCTGCCCCAGACACCGCCTACCCAGGTACACATGCCTCTCTAACATATACACAGTCACTCTCTCTCTTCCACTCCTTTTCTCACTGTTCACTATTTTCTTCCTCTTCCCTCTGCCTCTATCTGTTTTTTCCTGTCTCTTTCCTCTCATCCCTTCCTTTTTCGTCCGTCCCTTCCTCTTTCCATCTCTCTCTGCCTCCTTATATACCTACTTACCCTCCCTCACCAACTCTCTCATCACCTATTCCCACTGCCTCAGGCTGAACAGAAAATCTGGACTCCTGGGCATCAGCTGGGCCCAGTTCAATCCCTCTCACCTCTCTCCTCTGGGAAAACTAACTCTCAGCATCCTCCAGACCTTCAGACTAGTGACCACAGAGGCTGCCAGCGAGGAGGGCGAGATCCGCGTCAATAACCTCACCATCATCAACTTCTTGCTGAGACTCACTGGCCCCACCCACGAACAAACACTGACTGTACGTGTGCTGCTTCTTCAAGTAGCCTTCAGCTGGCATTGCTTTCTTCATTCGCTACGGTCTGGTCAAGTTCTTCTATCCCTAGCACACCACTAGCATTGACATAATATCATGCATAATACCCTCATCCTATATAGGGAGTTTTGCACTTACCAGTTTCTTCTATGTTCTGAATTTTTGTATAATTATACGGACAGTATAATATATCTGTGTTTGAGCATTTTGGTGTGTGTGTGTGTGATGGTGATTGGATAATGCAATTAACTTTATGGTGTGGGAGTTTTGTCTGCGAAATTCTAGCTACACTGTCACGCGTCTCGAGTATTACGTCTGTTTCCATTATTGTATTACTGCACATGAGGAAATGCTAATTTTGTGGAGAATGTTTGTGATCAGAGAAAGTGTGTTGACGGAAAGGGAAGGATCTGAAAGTATAGAAAGTGCCACACCCAGGGGATGCGGATAATTGGTTGACAGTGGGAGTAGGTGATTGGTTGACACAGTGGGAGGCCATGTATTATATAATTATATGGAGTACGGAATGCAACGGGGACTTTGCCGGAGAAAGTTAAACCATATTCTGATGTGCCGGGTAATTGTTGAAAGCACTAAACGATTCAATACTGTTTCACTTTCAGTGGTTACTCATGCCAACATTCTATAGCGCACGTCTGCGCATGCGTTGTCTGCGAAGCGTTATAAAACGGCGTCTTTAGCTGCAAGTTCCAGCTCTTTTCCTGACGCAATATCGGTGATAAAAGAATGAATTTTCTCACATCTGCCTTGGTTCTTGCAACCGCGCTTTTTGCAATTGCAGCCAGCGCATCGCCAGATGTAGAAGGTAAGTTGCGTGGCCTGCGCGAGGTACGTAGGGTTGCTAGCGAGTGCAGTGCGAAATACTGGAACAACGAAAGAACCTTTCCGTTGCGGCTATATTATACTGGAGATGGTCTGATTGTTCCATTACAGTCCTAGTGCATGCCTTACAACAGTCCTTTTGCAACCCTGCCTTGATTTGATTTCGTTTGATTTACCATCAGAGTGTTTTACATTGCTACAGAGAGAGAAGCTCTGATTGCGGAGGCAATAGCGGAGGGCAAGGAACATGGAAGGCAGCAGTCTCTTGCAAGAGAAGCCAGCATTCAGCGCATGAAGACGGGCCAGCTCAGCAGCGGGCAGATGGTGGGAAGGCTCTTCAAGAAGCCTACCAAGAGTGCCAGGAAACAGGGAGAGGCCAGAGTCATGCTGGACGACATGGTGCGCCGGGCAGAGAAAAAGATTGCAGAAGCGGAGAGACACAGCGTCGGTACCACTCAAGGAGCCGAAGAAAAGGCCGAGGCGCTGGCAAAGGAGCTGTTCCACAGACCTGGCTCCATGCTCACCAGCGATGAAATTGCTCTCATGACTCAGGAATCCGGCTGCGCCAATGTCAGAGAAGCTCCAACTTGCCAATTTCCCCAGACTGTAATCTACCGTACAATTGACGGAACCTGCAATAACTATAAATTCCCTCTTTATGGAGCTTCTGAAACACCCTTTAGGCGCATGGTTCCTGCCTTTTACGAGGACGGCATCGACTCCCTCAGGGGTGATATCCAAGCTGTGAATGAGGAACAGACTGATGGTATGTTTGCACTCGATCCATTTTCGGCTCCTGCTCCAAGTGCCCGTCTCATCAGCAAGACCATCATCTTCCGTAACGACTCACTAGAGGAAGACGACTTTACTCACCTCCTCATGCAGTGGGGGCAGTTCCTTGACCACGACCTCGACCTCTCTCCAGAACTAGAGGCCGAGTGTGAAAACTGTGAGTTTTCCGACATCTGCCGCCCAATCCGTGTCGCAAGAGAAGACCCTGTGTTTGGTCTGGGCACTCTGCAAAATGGAAACTGTCTCCGTTTTGGCCGTTCCCTGCCAACCTGCAGCCAAGATCCTCCTGGATCATACTCACCGCGAGAGCAACTCAATGCCATCACCTCGTTTATCGATGCGTCCAATGTTTATGGGTCAAATAAGATGCATGGAAATGCAGTCAGGCTTTTTGAAGACGGACTTTTGAAGGAGGGGGAGCCAGCGTTGCCAGGACAGAAACCGGCTCTTCCAATTGACAAGGATGACATCATGGCCTGCTTGAATGCACAGAACTGCTTCCTTGCAGGCGACGTACGAGCCAACGAGCAGATTTCCCTCACCATAATGCACACTCTGTGGCTCCGTGAGCACAACCGAATTGCCGGTGAGCTGAAGGAGATCAATCCCTTCTGGGATGACGAGAGGCTGTTTCAGGAAGCCAGGAGGATTGTCGGTGCACTGCTCCAGAAGATTACCTACGAAGACTACCTGCCCAAAGTCATGGGCCCCACAGTCTTCAACCAGCTGATTGGACCCTACCCTGGGTATGACCCACGTGTTGATCCTGGTGTTCCCAACAGCTTTGCCACAGCTGCCTATAGATACGGCCACAGCCTGGTGCGCCCCGAGTTTGCACGACTTGGTTCCAATTTCCAACCATTGCCCAAGGGACCACTTAATCTTGTGGATGCCTTCTTTAACCCAGATCAGTTTAAGCTCAGCATGGGCACTGACCCAATATTGCGAGGATTAATCACAGAAAATGTACTGAGGGCTGACTCTTTCATCAATTTCGTTCTAAATTCAAAACTGTTTGAAAGGGCTGACAAAGGGTTACCAGGAATGGACCTGGCTGCACTCAACATCCAGCGAGGTCGCGACCACGGACTACCGACACTCTCTGTCTTTGCCAACACCTGCAAGCGCAGGTTCCCTTGGCTCCCTGACCTCGGAGTGTTCCAGCAAGAACTGGACACCATTCGTTTCTTGCAGCTTCACGGCTCTCTGAACGACGTGGATCTGTGGATGGGAGGACTGGCTGAGACCAGACTTCCAGGTTCCTTCATCGGCCCAACCTTCGCCTGCATCTTTGGCATCACCTTTGACAACGTGAGAAACGGAGACCGGTTCTGGTACGAGAATCCCGACCTTTTCACACCGGCTCAATTGCGACAGATAAAGAGGGGCTCCTTTTCTCGTGTAATCTGCGACAACTCTGACAACATCAACCGAGTGCAGCCAGATGCCTTCCTCAGCAACCAGACCCGCGTTCCATGTCGTCAGATACCTACAGTCAACCTCAATGCCTGGAGAGAGGCAAACTGCTTTGCCCGTGTTAGAGTCGCTGCAATCCCCTCCCCTCTCGAAATTAGATTGTTTAGTCAGCGGCAGCGCAGAAGGAGACTCTCAACTATCTCTTCCTCCACCGAGGTTTTCGGTGCGAGTCGGGACCCACAGACAATGTGTATGACATTAATCTGTCCTACAGGATCCGATGTCACAGTCCTTGTCCAGTCGAACGGGACAAGCATCACTATTACCCCCAACCCAACCCTACCCGAAAATTTTCCCGGCATAGGCTCTAATAACTACCTTGCCGTCTGGCCAAACAATGCATTTAAACCCAAGAACGGGCTTTTCAGGGCGCAAACACCCTGCGAGAACCCCAACACTCAGCCCAGCAATGTCGCCATTGACGTTTCTATTACCATGCCCAACCCTGACCGCGTACAGCAGCAGATGGAGGGGACAATGGACGATAGCGAAATTAGGAAAAAAGAGTCGGAACTGTTGTTTGGGAGAAGTAACGAAGATGATGAAATGCCCGAAGATGATGAAAATCCCGAGGCTGACGAGAACGATCAAAATCTGATGGCTCAGCTGGAGGAGGCACTGCAAGACCTTGAACTGTAGCTGGCCGTTTAATTCGAGATATTTTAGCATATTATGTAGCATAATTTCATGTGGTGAAGTAGGGGTGTGGAGTGTTGTTCGTAATTACCATAACATCACACGTTATTTTCATACCCAAAGAGGTCAGGAGTAATGTAAGCGCGTAAACGCTTGCATGAACAGCTGTAGCACATTATCATACCCCAAAAAGGTCCCCCGGCGGGACGCACGGGGCGTCCAAGGGAAGGGGCGCAAGGACCAAGGAGGACCACCTCGATGCTTCTTCAGTTGCCACTGCACACTATCTTTGTTCTCAGCATGGGAATGACTGACAAGTGTATATTATCAATTATTGCATAACACCTAATGTTTAGGTTGTGTTTCATTGCCGCTGTGCAAAATAGTACCGCTTTTCCACGTAACACCAGGCCAGTATTATGCAATACTTGTGTCTCTTATTACAAAAAGTGTGAAGTAAAAAAATCTAAGAATACAGTAGCTGGCAAACACACACACACTGGGGGAATATTATTAAAGATGGTGGGGCATTAGTGTCTGGAGATTAGAGAGCGAGGTTCTTGAGGGCTTCCTCCAGCTCAGCAGTGAGGGCTTGGTCAGAGGCAATCTCTTCCTTCTCTGCCTGCTCTTCGGAGCCGCCGTCATCAGTGCCCTCACCGTCTATGTCGAAAAAACGTAGGATCTCATCTTCCTCTTCCTCATCGTCGTCGCTCTGGGCAGCTGCAAGTTTTTCGACCTCTGTCCGCATGGACAGATCGAGAGCAAACACGTCGCCAGCTCTTTCACAAGCTTCGCGACTTCTGAAGACTCCATTAGAGGAGCTGCCAAATGCTGCTTCAGGCCAGACTGCCCGGTAGCGATCGACTCTGTCGGTGAATTCATTGCCGGCGAGCAGGCTATTCTCTGCAAACTTGACCTTTTTCCCTATATTCGTGGAGAACAGTACGCGAGTGCCTCTTGCGGTCTTGGGGCAGGTGACTGGCATGCAGACAAACTGCTGCTGGGCAGCCAAAATTTCTTCTACCATTGATGTGATCACAGAGGTGGTCTGGCTGAAGACTTGAAGGAAGATGGAATCGATATCCTGCATCTCAACCTTGACACGGGCAAAGCATGGCTCCTCTTTCCAGGCATTGAGGTTGAGTGAAGGTATCTGACGAGTCTGACGACACCCAACGCGGGTCTGGTTGCTGAGGAAGGCATCTGGCTGCACTCGGTTGATGTTGTCAGAGTTGTCGCAGATTACACGAGAAAAGGAGCCCCTCTTTATCTGTCGCAATTGAGCCGGTGTGAAAACATTGGGTCTCTCGTACCAGAACCGGTCTCCGTTTCTCACGTTGTCAAAGGTGATGCCAAAGATGCAGGCGAAGGTTGGGCCGATGAAGGAACCTGGAAGTCTGGTCTCAGCTATTCCTCCCATCCAGGGATCCACGTCGTTCAGAGAGCCGTGAAGCTGCAGAAAGCGAACGGTGTCGATCTCCTGCTCAAACGCACTTCTGGGCAGGAAGGGGAATTTGCGACGGCAAAACTCGGCAAACACGGGAAGCGGAGGAAGTCCATGGTCGCGACCTCGCTGGATGTTGAGTGCAGCCAGGTCCATTCCTGGTATTTTCTGTTCTGCCTGTTCAAAGAGTCGATTTAGTAGAACGTCATTGATGAAAGAGTCCAACCTCAATGGAGTCTCTGAGATCAATCCTCGTAGTATGGGGTCAGTGCCCATGCTGAGCCTAAACTGATCTGGGTTAAAGAAGGCATCCACAAGATTAAGTGGTCCCTTTTCCAATGGTTGGAAATTGGAACCAAGTCTGGCAAACTCGGGGCGCACCAGGCTGTGGCCATATCTATAGGCAGCTGTGGCAAAGCTGTTGGGAACACCAGGATCAACACGTGGGTCATACCCAGGGTAGGGTCCAATCAGCTGGTTGAAGACTGTGGGGCCCATGACTTTGGGCAGGTAGTCTTCGTAGGTAATCTTCTGGAGCAGTGCACCGACAATCTTCCTGGCTTCCTGAAACAGCCTCTCATCATTCCAGAAGGGATTGATCTCCTTCAGCTCACGGGCAATTCGGTTGTGCTCACGGAGCCACAGAGTGTGCATTATGGTGAGGGAAATCTGCTCGTTGGCTCGTACGTCACCTGCAAGGAAGCAGCTCTCTGCATTCAAGCAGGCCACGATGTCATCCTTGTCAATTGGAAGAGCTGGTTTCTGTCCTGGCAATGCTGGCTCCCCCTCCTTCAAAAGTCCTTTTTCAAAAAGCCTGACTGCATTCGCAATTACCTCATTTGATCCATAAACATTGGACGCATCGATAAACGAGGTGATGGCATTGAGTTGCTCTCGCGGTGAGTATGATCCAGGAGTATCTTGGCTGCAGGTTGGCAGGGAACGGCCAAAGCGGAGACAGTTTCCATTTTGCAGAGTGCCCAGACCAAACACGGGGTCGTCATCAGTAACGTGAATTGGGCGACAGACCTCGGAAAACTCACAGTTTTCACACTCGGCCTCTAGTTCTGGAGAGAGGTCGAGGTCGTGGTCAAGGAACTGTCCCCACTGCATGAGGAGGTGAGTAAAGTCGTCTTCCTCTCGTGAGTCGTTGCGGAAGATGATGGTCTTGCTGATGAGACGGGCACTTGGAGCGGGGGGAACATAGGCGCTCAGTGAGAACAGGTTACCTGTCTTGCCCTGGATATCACCCCTGAGGGAGTCAATGCCGTCTTCGTAGAAGGGAGGACAGAGACGAGTGAATTTCGTTTCTGAGGCTCCAAAAAGAGGGTTTTTAAAATTGTTGCAGGTTCCATCGATGGTGCGAACAAAAATGTTGTACAAGTTCTGGAAACATTTTGGAGCTTCTCTGACATTGGCGCAGCCGGATTCCTGAGTCATGCGAGCAATTTCATCGCTGGTGAGCATGGAGCCAGGTCTGTGGAACAGCTCCTTTGCCAGCGCCTCGGCCTTTTCTTCGGCTCCTTGAGTGGTACCGACGCTGTGTCTCTCCGCTTCTGCAATCTTTTTCTCTGCCCGGCGCACCATGTCGTCCAGCATGACTCTGGCCTCTCCCTGTTTCCTGGCACTCTTGGTAGGCTTCTTGAAGAGCCTTCCCACCATCTGCCCGCTGCTGAGCTGGCCCGTCTTCATGCGCTGAATGCTGGCTTCTCTTGCAAGAGACTGCTGCCTTCCATGTTCCTTGCCCTCCGCTATTGCCTCCGCAATCAGAGCCTCTCTCTCTGCAAGCGGTAAAAAAAGGCAAACATAAATAGCTAGAGGCGGAAGTAGCTAGCCAGGTAGCTAGCTACGTATATAATTATAGCTAGCTCAATGTAGTAACTAGCCAAAATAATTTTTGTGCTGCAAGTCAACATGCGTATTACCTTCTCCAGAGAGAGCGGCCTCGGCAAGGACTGCGGCAGTCGCCGACACGACGAGTAGTAGAAGAACTAGTTGCATACTTGCGCGTTCACTTTCTGCAACTCCGCAATGAAACTTGCTCGATAATCGTGCAGTCCCATTTTTATACTACGTAGCTCGCGCGCGCGCAGCTCGGCCGCGGCGCCGCGCAAGCAACCGCGATGCCCACAATATTGTTACCACAACAGTGCTAATTTTCACATACCAACTCCTAAACACCCAACATTCAGCCAGCTATTTCACACCATTCACTCAGCTATTAAATATGCATCACATCTTCTTCTCTTTTCCCTAATTATTCAGCTGCACACTTCTGGCCAACTTTAATATTGACATCAAATCACTTGGAGTTCCTTTCCGCCCAAGGTATCATCGGTCACCCACTGGCATAGTGGTGGTGAAAACCCGGATGGGTACAATCCCAAACTGGGTTGCTTGGTTTTTTTAAAGAAACATTAGGATACTTTCTCTCTCTACAAACAGATATTATTAGCCTCACTGATGGCTTATCAATATTAACATCTTAGCTAACGTCCGTTTTCTATCTAGTTGCATGGGCTTTAAGAAAGTAACTATTATGCAAACTAAAAGTACCTAGTGTGTGTGTCTGCAACTGAAAGCACACAGAATAAAAACCACAGGACTTCATAAGCTGGTTGAAATTAATTATCATGTTATAGCTGTGGACCAAGACACAAGTCCATTTCTCAGTTTTCACGGACATGACCATCACCCCCTCAACGTAGGACAGATAAGGGCACTATTGGCCAACAGGTGCTGTCTCTCTCCCACATCTCTCAGTCACATCACAGACCTGAGACCTAGAAGTATATCTTATAGTGTGGGGGAGTGGGTGCATAGTATAGTGGTAGTATGTGGGAGCATAGTTACCATAAACACCCAGAGCAATTGTGCTTTCCCAAATACTGCCAACCAATTGGGGAAACAGAACTCTTCCAAGTTTGTCTTACTACGAAACCTGAGCGCTCTTCATAATATCCTAATGTGGTGTGGGTGATGGGGCAATTTTCAAGAACACCTTCTGTGTTTCTGGCCATTTTTGTGGATGGAGCGAGCCTAGACTGACTAAATTTCCTGCCTATTATTTCTCGCTCTGCCTACTCAGCTTCCGGGCTCCATACTTGTAAAACTAGACGTTCTTGGTCTGTTTGCACCTAAACATCAAGTGATGCACTTTATATTATTATAGTTATCCCATAATGGCAGGGCACATGACTAGCATCAGTGATTCGTGCAGATTACAAAGTCAAAACCAGATTAATGTGCATTATATTGGTGATGGCACTCACACAAATATAAACCTACGATGTATTGATGAGTATACACAGGCACACATTATGCAAACAGGAGTTAGTAGTGATTTCAGTAAAGACGTGTGACACGCTTAAAAAGTTTCGAAACTATGAGTTCAACCTTGAAGGGATTTGAGGGCATCCTCAAGATCAGACATGAGCTGAGCATCTGATTCTCCGTCGCTCTCAGTAGGCGTGGCCTGTGCCGCAGGAGAGCCCACGCCAAACAAAAGATCCCTGAGACGATCCGGTACGGTAGGTATCAAACTGCCACCATTGGTCTGTTGCTGAGCCGATGCACCGAGTCCAACAGAGAAAGCTGAATCACTTCCACCTTGGCAGGCACTGAGCGAAGTGAATATTCCACTTCCGGCCTGACCAAAGAGTGGCTGTGGCAGGGAGGCGTAGAAGAAGGGAGATTCGAATATGTTAGTAGGGAGCATAGAATTGGGTGTGAGTTCTAGCTGTGCCTCCGAAGCGAAGGGGAAAAAGACGATTTCTTCCGATTGTCCCACTTTGGGACATTGGACGGCGATGCATTCAAACTGGACAAGGGGACTGGCTGGAACCGACATGTTGACAAAGGAGAACGAGCTGAGTTCGGAACGGAAGAAGTTCTCGAGCCCAACTGGGATGTTTAGGGGAAGTACTCTGACGCGGAAGTAGCACATTTCCTCTCTCCACAGTTCGAGGTTGATTCGGGGGATCTGAGCGCACGACACACGGTGTCGTCCGGCAAGGAAAACGTCTCTCTGGATCGTTGTAATGTCATCGCCATTGTCACAAATGACGCTGGCAAAAGTGTGCTGCTGGATGGATGCAAGTTGATCCGGTTTAAACACCCCTGGTCTTGAATAGTACAATCTGTCGCCATCTCTGATATTGGCGAAGGTGATGCCAAAGAGACAGGCAAAGGTGGGACCTAGCAGCGAGCCGGGCAGCCTGTCCTCGGAAAGGCCACCAATCCACAGATCAATAGTGTCACTAGAGCCGTAAATCTCCAAGAACCGGACGAGAGTGAGCGTGTTTTCAAAGGTGGCAAATCCCAGATTTGGGAAGACGGTCTGGCAGTAGCGCTGCCATGCGATGTAGGGAGGGAGTCCGTGATCGCGTCCACGCTGAATGTTGAGGGAGGCCAGGTCAATCTGCTCACGGAAGAGACTATTTGTGAGGGCTGAGCTGAGAAACTCATCCACACGGCGGGCATTTTGGGTCACCAGACCCCTCAATAGGGGGTCGGTGCCAAAGCTGAGGCGGAACTGGTCAGGATCGTAGAAGGCGTTCAGTAGACTGAGGGGTCCTGCGGCAATGTTTTGGTAGTTGGAGCCCAGTCTGTCAAAGAACGGTCGGATGAGGGTGTGTCCATATCTGTACGCTGCAGTTGCAAAGGCATTGTTGACACCAGGGTTGATTCTAGGGTCGTATCCGAGGTACTCCCCGATGACAATGTCGAAAACTGTCTGACCCAGGATTTTTGGGAGGTAGTCGAGGTAAGTTATCTTCTGGATAATGGCACCAACAATTCTCCTGGCCTCCTGGTAGAGTCGCTCGTCATCCTGCGCCCAGTGGGGGTTGATGCGTGCGAGCTCACGGGCGATGCGGTTGTGCTCACGGAACCACAGTGTATGCATGACGGAGAGTACCACTTGCTCATTGACTCTGAATTCACCAGCCAAGAAACAGCCTGTGGTGCCCGGGTTTGGACAGCCAATCAACGGCTCGCCATCTTCCCTGAAATTGTCCCCTACAGCGATACGAGGCAGCTCCGGTTTTTTCCCTGGCTGAGCAATCCCTTCCGTGAGCAAGCCGCTTTCGTTCTTCCTTATCCTTCTGGCAAGCTCATCGTCTGAGCCATAGATCATGGAGCCATCGATGAACGACGTGAGGACGTTAACTTGCTCTCTGGCTCTAATACCACCATTAACCAGCGGTTCCTCGGGATCTGGACAAGCGGCAAGAGAGCGTGAGAAGGAGAGGCAGGCACCGTTTCTCTCTGTCCCCTTCCCGAAAATGGGGTCCAAATCGGCAACTCTGATCGGTCGGCATATTTCAGTGAACTCGCACTGTGCAGCCCTCTCTGGGCACTCGTCTTCCAGTTCAGGCGAGAGTGAGAGATCGTGGTCAAGGAACTGTCCAAACTGCATGAGGATGTGTGTGAGGCTCTCGTCCTTGCTGACGTTGCGGATGACAGTCTGGCTGACGTGTCTGGCGCTGGGGTTTGGGGGCTGGAAGGGCGAGGAGCGGAGAATATTTCCCAACTTGTTCTGGATGTCTCCCCTGAGCGAAGAGATCCCGTCTTCGTACTGAGGTGGGATGAGACGAGAGAGCGGAGTGTCGGCAGCTCCAAGCAGTGGGTTCTCCAGGTTGTTGCAGGTGCCGTCAGCTGTCCGGAAACGTACATTGAAGGGAGTGAAGCAATTCAACTCCTCTGCGTCTTCCCTACCCACGCATTCACTTTCAATCATCATGTGCGCCAATTCTTCCTCTGTCAGCAGAGACCCGGGCCTGTGAAAGAGATCTGTGGCCAGTTCTTCTGCTCTTGCCTCCGCACTCTGTGCACCGGCTTGGGATTTCCTCTGTGCCTCGGCCAGTTTCCTCTCTGCTCTGTGGACCATGTTCTCAAACAGCTGACGGGCTTCGCCTTGTCTGCGCGCCTCCTTCGTGTTCTGTTTGTAGTGCCTGGGTCTGACTTTCTCTGGCCCCTCCCTAGCTTCTTGTGCCTTTGCTTTTCTTTCGTCCTGTGCCTCCGTAGCGTGTGTTTTTGCAGCTGTGACGGCTTCTTGGACAATGGCTTGCCGTTCTACAGGGAAAAAAGTTTTTTCATGCATAGAAACCTGCAATATATTATTATTGAGTACTCTTTTGTCACAGCGTTGCCAGCTATAATATGGACGCGTATAAACCAACGCACGGGACACCGCACCGAGACTTGCACTCAATTGTGCGTGGGCCGTGAACTAGCGGAGATGCAACAGAAGCCGGAGATTTCAAGAACTGAACATATATTTTACCTTCACTGGTCACATACTGGGCTGTCACCGACGCCACAGCAACGGCGGCGGTAAATAGGAGCAGCGAGAGACGCATACTGCGGCAACTGATGCTCGATTCGACTGATGACAAGTTGCAGCTTGCTTGCTGCGGAGAACGGGTTTGCTAGCTTTTGCACCGACTGTGCAGCCAAATCTGCTGATACGAAACAGGTCTGGCTGTGGTGCATTTTATAGGTCTGGAAAAGGGAATACTTGCACAATGGAACATACAACTTGTCACGACTGCAAATCCGGTCCCTTGGGAGTAGGAAGAACGCTTTTACTACACTGTTTCCATATTCTAACTTGGGGTATTCCATGTGCAGTCACCGCAAGGTAAGTCAGTGCATGCACCGAAACGTGTAACGGAGGAGACGACAGGCCTAGCTGTCATGCTATCCTACTAGCACAGCTAGTGGTCGATCTCCTGTCAATGTGTTTTGGCGCAAGTACGCGCACGCATGCGCATTTACGGGGGCCGCTGAGGAAATTTATAGCGGGCTGTTCTGCAGATTGTATTTGAGCGCACATGCACAAGCATTCAACTACGCAGCCAGTACACAGACCGACGGATAGTTCGAAAACCGCGAAACGAATAAGCGTAGGTGCGGGAACTGATGGTTGGCAGTTGCAGGCAGAACCCCAACCTTAGGTATATACGGACCGCGTTGATGTTTTTAGAGACTCGGTTGCAAGCAGCCATTTCCAAGCATTACCAGTTATACCATTGTGCCATAACTTGAATAGGAGCTATTTGGCTTTTTCGAAATCCAAGGAATATCTGGAGGATTCAAAAATGGAGTTGAAAAGTAAGAGTAACTGGTGCAGGATAGAACAATAAAGCATGAAGCCAAACTGTATATCGAATTGTAGGATTTCTATCTTTTTCTAATACCTCGGAAGAAACACACCTAGGAGAGATATAGGTCGGCAATTTTGAACAAGGCATCTGTCACCCGATTTAAAAATAGGTTTTATTTGATGCAGGCGCCATTTGGCAGGGATGTAGGACTGAGAGAGGATGAGGCTAAATAGATGGTGAAGAGGCTGTATAAAGCTGGAGCACAGAGCTTCAGTAACTTAAGATCAATTCCACCATAGCCTGCATGTATGCAAGGGTGTAGCTCAGTGCTTTAGCTAGAACCTTGTTCAAAATTTGAAAAGATTGCTTGTTATAAAATTATGCGTTGCTATAATATAGCAGCCAAGTCGCGCAACGTTGCAGTGCGAGATCATGCATGCGGGGTAGGGGGAGACCCACTTATTTGCTATGTCGCAATCGCAGGAGCAAGTGACTGTACATTATAACGCACGCTGTTTTTGCAGGCGTGGGAGCATTCACGGTGCACGAAATAAGAGAAATTCGATCATGATCATCAACAACAGCAACAACTGGTTACAATATCAATGTTGTGGTAACAATAACAATGGGCTATGATACAAAGTGTTTTTGAGGGCAGAGGATAGAGTTCAGACATCGAGAGATTTGAGCGCAGCCTCTAGGTCAGACATGAGCTCAGCGTCAGCATCTTCCACGGCTGTGACGGTCGGAGGTTCCGGTGTTGCTTGAAGTTTTTTCTGGAACTCTAAAATGGCCTTTGCCAAGTCATCTGGAATATGTTCGGTTGAGCTAGGGTCGGCTGGGTCTTCATCGTTGGCTTGTGCAATGAGCGCCTCTTGTTCGCTGGAGATCTCCTGGGCCGAGGAACGGAAATCAATGGTCAAGGCAGGAGTATTGTCACTCTCACAGGAAGCAAGACTTGTGTGCACCCCCGTGCCACTGCCGCCAAAGAGTGGCGGAGTCCAGACTGCGGTGTAGGTGGGCTGACTGGCGAAGCTTACAGGGATCAGAGGGTTGGAGTTCACTTGGAGGAACCGCCCCAGAATACCTGTGGCTGCTGGGTAGAATCCGACGAGAGTCCCGAAAGGTCCAGGAGTAGAGCAGCCAACAGGCACACAAATGGAGGTAGTGTCAGAACTAGCCGGAATACTTTGAGAGAATAGACTGGCCGGATTCAGGCTAGTGGACCGGATTGGTAAAGCGAAGCGACGAGCGGAGATATCGACGCGATAGTGGCAGCCAGATTCCTGCCATAGTCGGAGATCGATTCTGGGGATCTGGTCACAGCCAACACGTCTGCCTGTTAAGAACACGTCCTTTTGGACCTCTGTTATACCGTCACTGTTGTCGCAGATGACTGCAGCAAGGCTGTGCTGCTGTATCGAGTTCACCTGTGCTGGCTCAAAAATTCCTTCAGCCTTGTAGTAAAACCTGTCACCGTCTCTGATATTGGCAAAGGTGATGCCAAAGAGACAGGCAAAGGTGGGACCTAGCAGTGCGCCAGCCTCTCTCCTCTCTGCCAAGCCACCTATCCACAGATCAACTGTGTCTAGAGAGCCGTAGACCTCCATGAAACGGAGGAGGGTGAGCGTGTTCTCGAACTCTGCGGGAAAAGTCAGCTCCGGGAAGGTCTCCTCGCAGTAGCGCTCCCAGGTGGGGTAGGGTGGGAGTCCGTGATCGCGCCCGCGCTGTATGTTGAGGGAGGCCAGGTCGAGGTGAGTGCGGAAGAGGTTGCTGGTCAGAACGGAGGTGAGAAACTCGTCGACTCGTCGGGCGTTTTGAGTAATTAAACCTCTGGTGAGTGGATCGGTACCGAAACTGTTACGAAACTGGTCTGAATCAAAGAATGCTTGTGAAAGCTCCAGAGGTCCTGCGGCAATGTTTTGGTAGCTGGAGCCCAGTCTGTCAAAGAACGGTCGGATGAGGGTGTGTCCATATCTGTACGCTGCATTTGCAAAGGCATTGTTGACACCAGGGTTGATTCTAGGGTCGTATCCAAGGTACTCCCCGACGACAATGTCATAAACTCGCTTCCCTAATATTCTCGGGAGGTAGTCATAATAGACAATCTTCTGGATGATGGCCCCGACGATTTTTCTGGCCTCCTGGTAGAGTCGCTCATCGTTCCAGCTTGGGTTGAGTGTGGCAAGCTCACGAGCGACTCGGTTGTGCTCACGGAACCAGAGGGTCTGCATGACAGTTAGGACGATTTGCTCGTTGACTCGGAACTCGCCAGCCAAGAAGCACCCAAACTCTCCCTCGGCGCTCTCAGGGCACCCAACAAACACCTCTCCGTCTTCCCTGATGTTATCGGCTCTTAAGATACGAGGGAGTTCCGGTTTCTTCGTGGGTTGTGCGTCTCCCTCTTTCAGCAAACCTCCTTGCATTAATCTTAGCTTGTTAGCGAATTCTTCGTCTGAGCCGTAGATCATGGATCCGTCGATGAAGGACGTGAGGACGTTGATTTGATTCCGAGGCACGATTCCCCTGTTCACCTGAGGCTCATCGGGATCTGGGCATGCCCCGAGAGAACGCGAGAAGGCAATGCAGGCACCGTTGTTGGAAGTACCCGCTCCAAACACGGGGTCGAGGTCTGTGACCCGAATGGGCTGGCAAATGTCGGTGAACTCACAGTGCTGGGCTCTCTCGGCACACTCGTCTTCCAGTTCAGGCGAGAGTGAGAGATCGTGGTCGATAAACTGTCCAAATTGCATGAGGATGTGCGTGAGACGCTCGTCTTGGGGGATGTCCAATATAACAGTCTGGCTGACGTGTCTCGCACTGGGATTGGGTGGCACAAATGCGGTAGTGTTGAAAAGTCCACCCTGCCTGTTTTGGATGTTGCCTCTCAGCGAAGAGATGCCGTCTTCGTACTGGGAGGGGATAAGACGAGGTAGCGCAGTGTCGGTAGCTCCGAGCAGCGGATTATCGAGGTTGTTGCAAACGCCGTCGATTGTCCGGAAACGTTGGAAAGATGGAGTAAAGCACTCGAATTCTTCCTCCTCCCTGGCCCTGCACCCCGCCTCCGTCATCAACGTAGAGATCTCCTCGTGAGTCAGCAACGACCCGGGTCTGTGGAACAGTTCACTGGCAAGTGCCTCGGCTCTGGCTTGTGAACTCATTGCACCAGCTTGGGATTTCCTCTGTGCCTCGGCCAGTTTCCTCTCTGCTCTCTGGACCATGTTCTCAAACAGCTGGCGGGCTTCTCCCTGCCTGCGTGCCTCCTTTGAGGCCTGCTTGTAGTGTTTGCTGGTGATCCTTGCCCGGCCTTTTCCGACCGCCTGTGCCTTCGCTTTTATATCCTCTGCTCTCTGTGCAGCATGTGTCTTAGCTTCAGAGACAGCATCTTGGATCAAGGCACCACGTTCTGCAATTGAAGTATAAACAATCTAAAGTGTTTCTTTAGCAGGTTACTTTACAAATCATCCCTTGTCCCCCATGCAGCTAGTTGGGCCTCAAACAATGCACAACAGAAGCCTATAGAAATACAGCATTTTCTACCAAATCGAGCATCCAGCTTCCAAAAGAGGCATTAGTGTACTACGTAAAGGTAGCCATGTATGGCAAAATTACCTGAGGCAGTTCCCCCGCCGCCGTATTGGGCAGTAACTGCAGCCACGGCCACCACGACCAACGCTGCAAGCAACGCAGTTCTCATTCTGAAGATCCACTCCACGTGAAAACAGTGCCGCAGAGCTTAGGAGCTGACGAGTTTCGGGTTTGCAGCAAGCGTGCTCAGTTAGCCAGTGCGGGGAAGTGCTGCGTTTTGTGCGCTGGCGGAGCTCTGGCGCGAGTTTTATACGGCCCTCCGCGGATGAAGCTGAGCCTCATAATGGCTTGTAGAGGGAAGCAGAGCGGTGCCACAAGTTAACACCGGACGCCGAGACAATAGGTTAGCTCAGCCACTTCTTCCTCCTGCGGTCAGCCACACCGTGCAGCTCGCGAATTTGCGCGCTGAAACTGCGCACCAGAGCTGCGCACTGATCAAAGTATGCGCATGCGTAAGGATGCAAAAATGCGAACCGAGCAGGACTATTATGCAAAGCGGTGGTTATGTAACAATTGTACAATGAAAACTGACTACACATCAACTTCAAATAAAAGTGTGCATTGCAATTGCACACTTTTACCAACTGAGGTTGTTACAATACCATATACTGAAACATTTTGAACCTTTTTGCATCCATTTTGGAAACATAAACTAAAGAAGTACTTGGTACAGTGTAAGGCGTGTGTTTTGGCCTATATACCTCCTTTGTATTGCCCCAAAAAATATGTGACAAGTCTGGGTACTGCTGATCAACAGCAGGAGCCAAAGTGATGAGAAACCCTCACATTGCATGCACCTGCTATTATATATACACACAGATTCTTCAACTCCATATCCTGCCACACACAGACAAGGGCAGGATGGAGTGGCAGGATATGAAGTGTAGTAGCAGCCCAGATGGGGCCCTGCCAGTCACCCACACACAGCTTCCAGACCCAGATCAGGTCAAACACCAGCAGATACTTTTGTGGGATTTTCAAGTTTAAATTTCACCTCCGTGAAGTGTGCCTGGGGGGTTTAAAAAATAAGGTCCCCAATAATTCACAATGCACAAATGTCCAGGGCTGCAGGTGGGGCCTCACTACCACAGCTAATGGCAGATAATTCAAAACTATGAGTACACTTCCTTTACAGGTTAGCCACCAGGCTACAGCAGAAATTCAGGGCTCCCCAGACACCCCTGTGGCTGGTCCAAAGAGGAAGTGATATTAATACTGCACTGTGTATACTGACTGCCACACAGCAGGCAAAGATCAGATAGAGGAAAACATATTTGTGGTGTTGGAAGGAAAAGGCGTAAACTTGAAAATTTCATGAGGTACTGTAGGAATCTTCACTATTCACACACTCATTATCAGCATGCCCTGCGTAACATTATATTGCAGTAAGGAGGTTGCTAGGGGGAGATTTTCTGGTTGATGTTGATGAACACAGTCTCACAAGTACACTGTGCATTTTTCATCGCCACGGTTACCTCGCCAGCATCCTGCCACCAAGTAAAGACCCAAGGTTCTACTACAATTGAATTAACATTACCTTAGAAAGAGTGGCAGCTCACTGGAAGTTGATTCCACCGATCTCTTGATCCTTCCGTTTGATTTTCCACTGAAGGAAGTCTACCTAGTATTATAGTCTCAATACAGATTTTTTTCTATATTAACCTGTATGTGGCGTGCACTGAATATACTGTAATACTTTGCGTGATTCTAAATATGCACGCAAACAAATATACGTCGCATTCACTTGCCAAATATGTGTTGCATTCGTTCTAGTTATATCAAACATGCAGTGTAATAGTGAGCATTAACTCCTTTGTGAATCACAACTTCTCGTTTTACGCGTACACCGTTTCTTTATAACCGAGCATGACATTGAAACACAAACCTTTTCTGTACATTACAAAACATTATCGAGACAGAGCTGGTAGTACATACATGTACACACCGCACACACCACGCTGCCACACAACAGAGGAAGAGAGAGACAGGGAGAGAGGGACAGGGAGAGAGGGAGAGGGAGGAGCTGGCCTCAGCTAGTAGAGCCCATTGCATTGAGGGGGTCATCGAAAATGTTTGGAGCGTCAGCATCAAACATGGACAGGTCCTTGGGCTCTGTCTTCTTAGCCTTCTTCTTCGTCTTCTTCTTTTCCTCTGTCTCACCTGCAGGTGACATAATTTTATATGTATCGAGGATAGCTACTTTTATTATGTTCTATTCAGTCTTGCACCTTCACTGAATTGACGAGGTGAGCCCACCCAGCTAGTTGTTCCAATTTTCCCTGTTTGTGTAATACTGTGCTGTTGCACATGTGCAATACTGTTGAATTCGCTAAATGCATAATATGGCAGTGTAACACATCCTTCTTCGTGTATAATGCTAAGTATGTACTACAGCTCATAGAGTGGGCCTCACATTGTGCTCCACACACTAGTACGCTCATGTTTCGAGTTTTATATAAAGTTGTACCTGTAAAGATACCGCACGTGTTTTCTGCCGCGCAGTTAGCACTCGCTCACCAGTATCCGCATGGCTGTCCCCAACTACTGCTGCCTCTCCACTCGCTTTCTTCTTCTTCTTGGTCTTGGGTGTCTTTTGCTTGGCTTCGGGGATGCCCCCAAATATGTCGTCTGTGTTCCCAAACAGCTGCTCGTCCGTCGGTCCCTTGTTGGCCGTCTTCTTCTTCTTCTTCGCCACTTTTGTCTTCTTTGTCTTGGAAGCTGGGTCTGCCGCAGCAGCGTCTGGGGTTGCTTCAACTGAGCTTGAGGAGACTGCTGGTGTCTGGAGTAGAGGATTGGACATAGGAAGGGGAAAGAAAAAAGGTTATGCATGCTGGACACGACAGATAATGCTTGCTTATTTATAAACCGCACGATGGACAAAAGTAAGGTGGTTTGATGATGACATGAACCAGAACCATTTGCATGCTGGACAAAGGGAGATGATGTTGAGGTGTGCTTGCTTCTTTACGAGCCCCCCCAATAAGTTAAATACTCACAACAAAAGGCTAATATTAATATGCAAGCCTCTGCATCAGGTGCGTGAAGAAACAGCTTATGCAAGCATAGTTACTATTGCCGTGCACAGATGTGTCAAATTGAGACCTTGGAGAAATGCAGCCCACACAAGGCATGTGTCAATATTTTCAACCTGTGCATAGAGGTGCTTCGAAATACCACCACAACAGAGAGCATTGTTCTAAAATGTGTCAGGCAAAATAGAATTTGTCTGCTGGTCAACAGTGTAACCAGAGGTGTATAGGAGAGAGGATAAACAGGATGACAGAGTGGACTTAAACCAAACACAAGGCTGGTAAGGAACTTAAATGCTGTGCACAGCATCACATGCTGTGCACAGGGAGAGGAAGTTGTTGGATGACCCTACAATGCAGCAAACTGCTCATGTGGCAACAATACAAAACTATCTAAAACACCGGACATTGAGCTAATAAGTGGTCAGTGAACATTAGGAAGCTCTGTCTACCTTCCCCAGCTACAAAACAGAAACACCATCTTCCCCACAGAAACACCATCTTCCTCAGCTACAAAACAGAAACACCATCTTCCCCACAGAAACACCATCTTCAAAGCTTCACTCACCCATAAGGGGATGTATACACACACACACACAGACATCCCTACTACAGTAACCATACAAACAGTGTAGGGATTTGGTGAGCCCCTGAGAAGGCCTGATAACAAACTTGAGAGTAACTATCCACTTAGAGGAGCTTCCTGTGAGGAGTCCTTAGTGGTTGGTTTTCGGTCCCCTGGATACACTATGGGGTGCCAGTAATGACTTTCATCACTACCTGCTAATAAGCTTTCATAGTTGCTGTGCTTCTGTGTAAACATCACAGCACAACTTCCTCCACTGAAGTATTTCAGGGCTAGTGGTGGTAAGTGATATCCTTTTCCCTTCCTTTCACACCTACATACATATCTCTCCCTTCACCCCATCACCCCTCACCCCCTCCCTCCCACACTTCCTCCCTAGTCTAGTCTCTATTTACCTCCATACATACCACTGACAGGTACAAAACCTTTTGATGGTGCTGGTGGAGTTTTTTTGTTATGGTTTTCCCTTCTACCATCACATTTCATGGTTGCCCCTCAAATTTCAAACCTTGAAATTTATGTGTCCATTTCTCTCTTGTGGCTTGTGCGGCAGAAATGTGCACATATGGCCTTCATCTAGTGTGCTACTCCCAAGCTTCTCCCTCCCTCCCTCTCTACCTTTCCCCTCTGTCCACCTCCTCTCTGCCCGTCTTCCCAGAAAGAAGCTCGTCAAGACTCTTCTCTGGCTTCTTGAGTGGCTCCTTTACTGACGACCCAAATATGTCGTCCTTCTCTTCCACCTTCTGCGATGCAAAGATGTCCACCACAGGAGTGTCAAATACTGACACCGCTGGCTTCTTTGCCACCTATCAGAGAGAAGGGGGAGTGAGATGTGACGAGTGGGACGTGATAATTATGTTCTTTTCTTCTAAGTGTATGTATATACTCCTAAGCTCATAATTCTGTCTCCTGCAGTAGTCATAGGTGGTGTTCCATAGTTAGGACTCTATAATTGTCATGTCATAATGTCACAAGCTGTTTGGAGTATGTGTTAAACGAGAGGGGGCCAGAAGACAGAAAAAGAAGATGATGATGATGAAGATGAAGGAAAAAAAGAGAGATAGAGAGAGAGAGAGAGAGAGATGACGTGCATCTTGTGGACATGCTGGCTCAGTGTGTATATACATACCTGTGTCTGTGCGTGGCTGGTGGGAGGAGGTGCAGGTGAGGGTGTGGTGAGAGAGGGGAGGGGAGGGAAGAGGTCTTCCTTGTCTCCGCCGGCCTCCCTACAGACCCAAACAGACTGTCTTCCTCACTGCCACTTCCGATTGTCACCTTTGTCTTGGTCTTGGAAGAACTGAATATCCCGTATTCCTCTCCACCCTCTGTGGCCGGGGGAGAGAGGGGGCCGTGTGGGTAAACATTTACACTTCAGTTTTTTTTACGAGGGAGCAGGGTGAAATTTCCCCCCTGAAAATGGTTTTGAACTACAATAGCGATAAATCAGTAAAACACTCATGTGAAGGTCCACAAACAAGCAAAATATCTCTTAGGGGTTGTAAATTGCACCCACCGCTCAAACACTCGATTTGTCCCCCTCCCTGATAAAGTTATTGAAAACCCCCGGGAGAGTATGTATACTGTAATTAAAAACAACCCCAAGGCCCCTCAGGTCATCAAAACTATAAAGGTGAAAGTCTTCTTGGAATGATAAATTCTGCTTGGAATGCATATCCTGGGCCCACAAACATGCAAAAATCAGGCTACGGTAAACTTTCCTTCAAATCTATCAACAACAAGGTAGCAGCAGTGATTTCATGGGATATACACATACTGCATGATAGCCATGTGTGAAGACTGGTGTGCCACACTCTAAGGGCTGTGCCTCACTCTGTGGTAACGTTATACTACATCTGTTCAGTTGTACGAGCAGTTCTTACACATGATAATATATCTCCGTTTCCCCAATGGCCATTGTCAGGTGTGAATTAAAAGGAAGTGTTGCCACTATCACACATACATACACACTACCCAATGTATTGAAACAACTGAGGTAATAGTGACAGTATAATCAGAGTGTAGTAAGGGCTCTCTACCTGTAAACATGTCCTTCCTGCTTTGGGACCACTGTCTCTATTAGTTTGTACATGCATACAGAACCTTCTAGAAGCACCCCTAACTCCCACCATTTCTAGTTGCAAACAACTGCTAATCCAATGAAAAGTATTCCACAAGCTGCAGTTGCTCTACAGTTGTCCAGTACTGTCATGTATGTATGTATGTATGTATATACACAAATTTAGCATAAAGTATTTGGGGAAGAACAAATTAAGTAGGAAACAGAAATTTTTTGTAAGTTTCGAGACGGCCACAGCATTCTGCAGAGAGAGAATACCTTTTGCTGTGTTCTAAAAAAACTCTAAATTTATTAAAGTTCTCCCTCAAAACGTTTCTTTTCCCCACGAGGGTGTACATATGCGTGCATCGTATTACCAGGTTTGGGGAGTGGAGGGAGGGAATCAGACTGTGATATGAGATCGGCAAACGGGTCGGCCGGCCTCGTAATCGGGATGCCTGTCCCCGCAGATTTCTTCTTGGTGGGTGTGGTCTCCTCGCCGACTCCACCCAGCGAGGACGTAAGGCTCTCCGTACGGGCGGAGTCCGAGCCACTCCCGGAGGCCCTGAGGGCGTGTCGTGAAGGTGGTCTCCTTGCTGCACCTCGCGACCTCGTCTGTGGACCAGAGAACAAACACACACTTATTAGTGGATGCAAATCTTACCACAATATCCCAGTATATAGAGGAGCATACATACATACATACATACATACTACACCCATTTTTATTGCTGCATAGAAGACAAAAGTAGCACACACTTGAGAAGTAAACAACTGAAAAAGAGAAAGAGAAAGGAGGGCCGAAAGACACACACATACACACAATACAGTCCGTGTATGTGATAGACCAGGGAACACACTCAGAAGATGGCAGTATGTGATAGACCAGGGAACACACTCAGAAGATGGCAGTATGTGATAGACCAGGGAACACACTCAGAAGATGGCAGTATGTGATAGACCAGGGAACACACTCAGAAGATGGCAGTATGTGATAGACCAGGGAACACACTCAGAAGATGGCAGTATGTGATAGACCAGGGAACACACTCAGAAGATGGCAGTAGGAGAACGTATGTAGATGTATGTAGGCTCTCTCTGCTAGCATCTGAACACAGCACAGACACACTAGAAGGGGGAGAGGGAATGCTAGCTGAAGCTCTGAATCGAAGATGGAAGGTTGCAAAGAGCTTCACAGAGAGCTTCACGAGAGATTGGGAAGAACTTCACAGAGAGCCAGGGGGAGAGCCAGAGAGCACCAAAAGGTAGAGGATACACATACAGGGGAAGTGGCCACAGAAGCCCTGGTCCACATCCCCTCACTCCCCCCCATGACACCCAAACATCACCTCCTTACATGAGCATAGCACTGCACCTGACTACAGGAGAAACATTCGCATAAACACCGCACACCTCCAGTCACATGACAACAGAGGCAGACAGGGGCTTTCTTATGCCTTACATACCTATACTAAAGGGAAGCAATACTGTATATACTTCATTGACCTAGTAGGGGACCGCCATACACTGTATTATTGTCACGAGACTCATGTGAGCTGCAGACTAACAGTCACACATCCCGGACTATTCCTAAAGCAGTCACTGTGTAGGAAGGGAGACTCCAGAATCAGTTGGTGGTAGTTTCCAAACATCCGCCATACAAGGAGGGATACCCAGGGAGGGTGAGTTAACAATGCCTCTCTAGAAGGAGAGGTGAAGGCCTGTAATTAGCCCAGGCAGGATGTAACTTGTACAACTTCCTGGTCTCCCCCTAATTATCCCTGCACAGTGAGCTGCAACAGGGCCAAAACAAATCCTTTTGCATCCAGTGACTATGTGTGAAGGAAACTTAGAGTGGGAATCCAAACTGCCCACACACAAAAAAAACGTCAGTTGGCAGCACAACAACAAGACAAGGAAAGAAGTAGAATTTGTTGTGTTATCTCAGCTGTAATCCAGGCCTAATTACTGGATGTTCAGGTGGGTGACAGGTTTACACAGACCAGTTGGGTCAGTTCCAGTCAAGGCTTCCTTTGTGGGGACAACAGCCCCTGGAAACCTCTTCCCATTCTGGCTTACTTTCCTTTTACTTTATTCATTTCCGAGAGAAAGTTAGCTACATATTTCGGCCTTAGTTATTTACAAATCTCTGTGGGGAGTAGAGAGAGACCTCCTGTGGTCCTATGGATTCTCAGTAGACCAGATGGACCCCCTGTGTAGAGGTAAAATTAAACTCAGCTGTCTTGAGGTCCCATACAGTAGGGCTGAAGGCAGGAGGCATGGGAGTGAGCAGTGGGGGGAGGGGGGGTTCCATGTGGGACTGAAATATGGTAACTTGCTGAGCCACTTAGTTGAAGAGGCCAACCACTTATGTAACACCGACACACTTAATGACTCCTCAATTGGAGTATACCAAAGCTACTTAGACCCTCTCATGAATGATGTTCAACCTCAGTTCTGCAGGTATCTCTTAAGTTGCAAGGGTTTCTGAATTCATCACTGAGACTTCACAAATCATAACGTTAAGTGACCAGGAATGAGGTACATACCAACACTTAGCACATATTTCTTATTCCATGAGACACTGCTACAACTGGTGTTCACTTCACTCCTTCTGGTGATGTTGGAGATGCTGGGCATGTGGAGATGCTGGGCATGTGGAGATGCTGGGCATATCACCAGTGCACACTATACACCACATGCAGCCCTGAATTTGCCTTATCTACCTCAGAATTCATCAGGCGATAATTGGTATACCAACTATAGTGGTAACACAAGAAGCCATGCTTTTACTAGCCATGGAGAGGGGTATTGCACAAAATGGAGAAGGAAGAAGGGAGAGAAGGTACGTTGGAAAATAGGGAGAGAAGGTATGTGGGAAAAGAGAGATGGAAAAGGATAGTGAATGAAAAATCAAAAAGGAACAGGAAAAGAAGAGGAAAGATAGTGAGAAAGGGACAAAGGAAGAGGGAGAGATTGGAGTGTGACCTTATTTGGGTTGAGAGATTAGTGAATGAGAAATCAAAAAGGAACAGGAAAAGAAGAGGAAAGATAGTGAGAAAGGGACAAAGGAAGAGGGAGAGATTGTATTGTGACCTTGTTTGGGTTGAAGAGGGTGTGAGTGGTGACTGGAGTGGCGAAGGAAATGGCCTTCTCTTCCTGGGCCCTGTTGGGAGGGGTTGCCCCTGGTAATAGAGCAGCTGGATCGATGTGAAGACCAAACTGTGTAAACAGGGAGAGGAGGAGGAAGAGAGGGGAAGAGAGGGGAAGAGAAGGAGAAAGAGAAGGAGAAAGAGAGGGGAAGAGAGGGGAAGAGAAGGAGGAAGAGAGGGGAAGGGAGGGGAAGGGAGGACAGAAAGGGGATAACTCTGGACTGAATTTGAAATGTGACTAAAACTCAGTGTACAGAGTCACAGTGTGAAAAACGGGCTAAAACACACCTACACGCGCAAGAAAGTAATGGAAGAAGCAAAAATAGTATGCTCTGCTAAATTACGTATGCATATGCGAAAAATACCCTACGAACCGACGGCCATGTTTTCCTGTACAACACAATGAGTGTGCACCGTAGACTACTTGCAGTATGTACATGACACAAGAGTCAGGTGTGAAGAATCAGCATCTCACACACACACACAGCGGGAGTATATATGGAAGTTATGGTCGCGGAAATCGGGAAAACAACGTGATGTGTGTGCCGCCACTGAGTCTGCAGCGACCAAACACAGGTCAATTCAGTGATGTGTGTACGTCTGGAGTCCTACAAGTGACCTCCTCTCTGAGACCACACACACACACACACACACACACATCTACACCTCATGCACCACTGATCACCACCGTGACTTGTACTGAAACAAAACCAACTCAAGTGCCCTGTTCCCAGGCATCACAAACTACCCTGTGAATACAGTTGAGTTGAAAAAGGTGACAAATTTACAGGTATTGCAGTCTTCTCTACATAATTTGTAACTGGTGTGGGTGGGGCAATAGGAAGAGACAACTGTGACAAACTTAAGCTTACCACACACACCCTCGACCTCGGCATGGAGGAGCAGAGTATCTATGATGATCTGTTCACTGAGGCCAGGTCTCGTTCCCATGTCCCCATTCCTCCATTCCAACTCACATCCCTTACATACATTTTTAATCCCTCAACCTTTTGCTATGTTGCATCACGTGTTTGACCTCCTAGACTATAAGGGGACTAGCAAGAGTACTGTCCATTGTACTAACCATACACACATCATGACACATGATTCTATAAAGTATAGTGTGTTCTGTTGGAGTTTGGAGTGAGTATTGAAAGTTCAAGTACAACGAAGTGTCTTCACCATACGTAGACAATAGTTTGTCAGCCAGAGGGCCAGCAGTTGTGCACTATAGTGTTTAGAGTTGTAACCTTCAGTTTGCCGGGAGTGGGTCCAGTGGGAGGAGGACTGAGAGGAGAGGTGAGGTCTGAAGATGAGCCCTGGGACCTCTTTGGCTTCCTCGCCACCTCCGGCTGTGGAAGAAAGAGGGCATTAATAACTCAGGCCTTCAGGACTTTTGGAGAGGCCACGGCCACGGTGATTGAGTTGTGTAGTAATGTTTGTGCAAGCCATGTGTCAACTGCTGATGCCATAAGTCCATGTGTATGTGAGTTGGAAGATGTATATGCTACTATACATGTACATACACTGCTGTGTTTGTGACTGGGAGACTGACCTGAGGCTTTTTAGCTTCAGTGATTGTTGGTAGTTTGTCTTCTTCTCTAGTACTGCGACCAAACAACCCACTGCCCTCTGGGGCAGGGAGGGAGGGAGGGAGGGAGAGAGGGAGAGTGAGGTGTAGATGAAGGGAAGGAGAGGAAAGGAGGAAGGGAAAGTGGACTGTGGTTGGGATGGCGGTATCAACTTACAGTACCTACGTATCAGAAGTCTGAAACCCACTGCATTCAGATTCCCTCCTGTAGTAGGCTACTAGCCACACAAAGATTACCAATTTCCTTTGGTGGTTCCTAGTATTACCTACAAGCCTTGTACATGGCTTATGTTCCCCAAGCTCCCTCGCACTCCCTCACCAAAAATGCATTCTAGTTGTATGACTGACTTACAACCCAGCAGAGAATGGCATGCAGATGAAGGGGAGCCTGTGAACAAGGCTAAGTATTAATTATGAACAATGTCATGTCAACTACACAATTATCTCAAATTACTGTAGTATTAAGTTAAAATTTTGCCCCAAAAGTTTCACAAGGGAAAGTGGATTGGACACATTATCATATGTAGTACACAACCACTAATTACGGGAGTTCCTCACCCAGACCTCTGTCTCCAAGTATATCCACACCTCCAAACAGAGAGACTGCCCCAGCAGGTCTCTTCCTCCCACCAATACCACCACCACCACCACCACTGGGAGACGTGGGTCCTCCAGACCCGAGGTCCTCTTCCTTCTTGGTGACAGAGGTCGTGAAGAGGTCACCCTCGGAGCTCCGAGGCTTCGGCTGAGTGGTGGGCGGAGTCTCCTTCTGGGGCGGGTCAGCCTCAGAGGATCTCCGTGACGACGACTTCGGGTGGGTGGGGGAAACGGGCGAGGTTCCGAAGAGGTCTGTGTCGGAGGGTTTCTTGGATGGCGGTTTCGGCTGGGTGGGGGGAGGGGTGGGGTGGGCGTCGCCCCTCTGGTGGGACCCGGAGGAAGTGAAGACATCACTGTCTGAAGGTTTCCGAGATTTCTTGGGCACTACTCTCGGAGACGGAGATGCCCCCTTCCCTGCAGACGACACCGATGCAAAAAGGTCCTTGTCATTATCCTCCTTTTGATCAGGGGCCAACCCGTTCTGTTGAGGGGGTTCCGATTGTGACGTTGACCCCCCAGAAAAGAGGCCCCCTCCACTGAGGGGGTCAGAGGTTGGAGGTGAGCCGAAAAGGTCAGAGGGAGTCGACTTTTGACTAGTCTTCTTTGTGGCGGGTGGCGGCTGTTTTCCCACGGAGGTCTTCTTTGAAGCAGCTGGTACGGCTGCAGAGGTCGAGACGGTCGTGGAGGAAAAGAGGTCTTCTACCTGTGGCTTTCTCCTTGCCTTCTTCCCTGAGGATGCTGCCGCAGCTGTCCCGGATGAAAACAGGTCGTCGTCCGATTCGTCGTCGTCAAACAGGCCACCCAGTTTCTCTTTCGATGTCGACGGAGCGCTTTCCTTGCTCTTGTCTCGCGGGGTTTCGGTGGCTGATTTGCCACTCTCCCCCGAGTCTGTGACGTGATTGGTGGTGGGTGGTGGAGTCTTGGTGGTGGTGGTGGTGGGGGGTCCGAATATTAGGCCCTCGTCAGGAGGGGGGCTGGGGGAACCAAAGAGGATGTCCGATTTAGACTTTGCTGCAGCCGGTGGGGAGTTCTTCTTGGCCGCCACTGAACTCTGAAGGAGCAGAGAGGAGAGGAGAAGAAGCAGAGAGGGAGAAGGAGAGTAAAGATACACAGTAAACATCACACGCAACCTCAATGTGTATGTACGTATGGGCATGAGGGTCCATGTGTGCTCCATCTTCTCAATGCAACGTTGCAGGACTATCATACCAATGTAGGTTGGAGTTGCAGGAGACTTTTCACATGCGATTAGGTTGTTGCGATGTGCATAATATTATTATATAGAGTGAAATAGAGGAGGAGGATATTACAATAGAGTGAAATAGAGGAGGATTAAGGGATATTACAATGGAGTGAAATAGAGGAGGATTAAGGCCTGCATTTTGTACTGAGAGAATAGTTGAAATAGAGAGGGTGAGAGTATTGACCTTGTTAGGTGGAGCTCCAAAGAGGTTGTCTTCCTCCTCCTCTCCTCCTCCCTTGTCAAACAAGTCGATGGTGTCTGACTTCTTCTGAGAGACGGGCTCGTCGGCCACTGGGGGCATGGCAGGCTGTGAGAGAGCCAAGGAAGAGGGGAGAGAAAAAGGGAGGGGGCAGAGAAAGAGGGAGGGGAGGGGAGAAAGAGAGAGGGGGGATATACAATTAGCTCAGCTAGCATTACCCAGAGGCATTTCTTGAGAGAACATGACATTTGGGGTGAAATTGCTTTTGCAGGAGAATACAAAGTTTTTAGAGAGTATATATACATACTATGTAGCATTACAGTAGGAATCGTTTCCAACAACGTTGCGTTTCACGATTGCCATTCAGTCTCATTGCCATTCCTATAGTACACGTGATTTATAAGTACCGTCTTGTCTTTTGGAGAGAAGAGGTCTGCTGTGTCGTCATGACTACTGCTGCCAAACAGACTGTGGCTGAGAGTGGACTTTGTCTTCTCCTCAACCTTCCCTGAGCTAATTGACCCTGGTCTGAGGGGGGAGGTGGAGGTTGGAAATATACACAAGTAGAAAAGCAGCGTATTATATATAGATAGTACAGACGGATAAAAGTGCTCTGAAAGTTGGCTCTATTTGTGTTGTCAATATTTGCAGTTTATGTATGAATTGTGCACATCGAAGTAACAAACTGCAGAATGCTGTATAATACAATACCTCTTCTTGCCAGAGAAGGCAAAGATGTCATCCTCTCCTTCCTCCAACTCTCCAAACAGACCACTCCCACTGCTGCTCTTCCGTTGCCGTGGCTTCCGGGAGGTGGATGGAGCTTCCTTCTTGGCCCCGCCCCTTTCCTCGATGGATTTGGTCATCTCTCCTAGGAGGTCCACACCGCCAAATATGGACACTGCCCCTGCTGGCCTCTTCACCCTGTTATTATCGGACACAATCATGAGTTTAGTTTAGATGGACACTCACGATAGCAGAAGCAAGGTCAAAACAACCAACTGTGGATTGCTTTCTAACCCAAACAATTTGCAGACAGCATTAGTTGTTTTTTTTCTTCTATGTAATCCCAAACGTATTAAATGCAACAACTGTGCATGCACTCAAACAAAGACTTACTGAGGTTTGGAGGTGGGCGGGGCAGTGGGTGTGGTCTCAGAGGATGGAAGGAGGGAGGAAGAGAACGGGTCCTCTTCTTCGTCTGAGAACAGTCCCTTTGACTGGGTCTTGGCTGGGGCTGGCTCCCCCACTGTCGATCTGGGGGGAGGTGTGTGTGTGTGTGTGTGTGTCCACATATACAGAATAGCTCTAGAAGTGGCTAAATCAATGCTAATCCAGGTTAATGCTTCTGAAAAAATGGTTTGTCCGCAAAAATTGGATACCACCACTCACATATACGTACTACCACACCAAATGAACCAACTGGTTACCACGGACCATTCCCACACTCTGTTCTTCCTCGCTGACCTGTTAGTAGATGTTTTCTTGGCAGAGGTACTAAGGAGGAGGAGAAGAGGTTGTCTTCCTTCTCCCCAAACAACCCAGAGGAGGTGGACGATGGTTTCTTGGCAACCGAGGGAGACCTCTTGCTATCCACACTGTCAGTGAGAGCTCCAAACACTGACACACCTCCCACTGGCTTCTAGAGAGGGGAGGGAGGGAGAGATGGAAGAAGCAGAAGTGGTGGAAGAAAATGAGGTGTACACCGAAGATGCTAACCTTCTTCTTGGGAGCTGGACTAACAGTTCTTCAAACAATCCTCCTCCTCCCTCCCCTCCACCTCCTCCCTCTTCTCCGGTGGGCGTCTCTTTAAACAGACCGCCACTACTTGAGGAGACCTTGCGAGGCTGACGAGGGGTGTTGCCTAGAAACAGACGGTGGGCGGGGTCACAACTAAATCGAACAATTCAACAACCTAACACAGAGAGCATCAGTACACAGAGATATGATTGCATTCGTAAATGCTATTCCACAGCTCGAATAAAATGGGTTTTCACCAACCGACTGGCTCCCTCCATTGTATGGTTTATGGCTTCCGTCCGTAATACTGCACACATACTCTTTGTCTACATATTCTCCTTTTCTCTTATAACTCACATGTCACACTATGAGAGAACACTATTTTCTCACCGGTGGATCTAGTGCTCTTGGTGGTGGAGGCGGCCATCCAGCTGTCGTCATCATTATCGTCTCCAAACAGACCTCCCCCTCCGGCCTCCCCAAACATTGGGACAGCTCCCGCCGGTAGCTTCTTCTTAACTGCACACAGGAGACACAGTTGGCTACAACCACCGTTCATTGGTACATATACTGTGTTGCATCTATGCATGCATGCATATGGTAGTATATATATGAGATGCATGTGAAGTTTGCTAATGCAGGCATGACCTTGTATGTAGATTGATATTGAATCTTCAATGTTGCATGAAGAGCTTCGGTAAGAACACATGACACCAGACAAACACTGTGTGTTACTCTACGATAAGTAACCTTTCTTGCTGCTAACACTGGACTCCACGTCAGCCTCCCTGGACGCAGTCGGCAAGCTCCTCTTACCCCCTCCCTCCTCTCTCTCCTCCTCCTCCTCTTCCTCCCCCTCAACCTCATCAAACAGACCTCCTCCACTGCCCTTGCTGTTGAATAGCCCACGTCCCTTCCCAAACAACCCTCCCTCCTCCTCCTCCTCCTCCTCCTCCTCCTCCCCCCTCTCCTCCTTGTAGGAGCCAAACACGTCATCATCTCCTGTGTACAGCAACAGGAGAGAGAGAGAGAGAGAGTGTGTGTGTGTGGTGTGTACTTGTACTAAGAGCCAGTGCTAACATAATACCTAAAGAGCCAAGATTCTCTCAACACAACAACAATCGAGGACTGTGGCTGGAAGCTATCCCATCAGGTATGTCGGCACCTCACTACTGCCCCTCTCTGTGGGTGGGGATGCTATCTGATTGAAACAGAGCTAATGTAGGACTGTGGGCCATCCAAGAAAGTACCTCAATTATTGACCATCACTGGAGGCACACTTTAACACGCCACGGAAGTCTATATAGTGATTCCTCAAGCTTCATGTAGTGCATACACTAGTCATGGTGTGCGCTGGGCTACAACATTTGGTCTCTCTTATGCATTTACAACTTCGTCCAACTCATAAAATTATGCAGCACAAAGCAGCAAGGAAGACAACACATTTTCTCACCTCCTCCTCCACCTCCTCCACTTCCTCCTCCACTCTTCTTAGAGCCACGGGACACCCGACTGCTGGTCCGACTGCGAGAACTGCTCTTCTTCAACCCCGACCCCGTACTGCTCGACTTTCTCATCTTCTTCTTCTTCTTCTTGCTCGTTTTCTCTGAGCCACGTCTCTCTCCTCCCTCTCCCTCCTCCCCGGGTGTGGTCTCCCCACCAGGGACCTCCTCGGCAGGCTGGACTCTATTAGCCAGCTCGGCCTGGAAATCAGTCATCGGTGGTTGGACACCAGTCTGAACAAACAGCCCGAGAGAATGAGAGAGAGAGAGAGAGGGAGTGAGAGAGGTTGTTATTTTTATATACAGCAGTTGTTGTGGGGGGAGGTGTACTTGTGGTAGGGAAGGTCGTTAGCTAGGCCTTTGTTGTGTTAGGAGCTTTACTGCGGCAGTACAGAGGAGGTATAATCAGGCTCTTTAGCTGAGGACATGAGTAGGTATGGCAGCCATGTGTAGGCTGTTGGCACGAACTGCTTCAGCATGCACAGGCTATATTTCACAATGTGTGTACGTGCATGTGTGTGGGGATGTGTACATGTATTTGTTCGATATCCCTAGGCAACCGACATGTACTAGGTACTAGGGGATTATATCAGCCTATGCAATCCTCATGTGCAAGAAGGGTTCATACATGTCGTTTGCCTAGGGATATCCAACAAATCTGTTGCAGTGCCCAGACAGGACAGCATTCGCCCTTACAGGGTTCATGCTGTCCTGTCTGGGCACTGCAACATTATATCAAACCTGTTTGTGTGTTTGACATGCAGCGAATGTTCTTGAAGTGCACAACACCAGCACATGAATAAAGAGTATGTATGTATCAGAGAGTGGATTGATACAGGCTTACCAGGAAAGCATGCAGCTGTACAAATTGGTGAGCAGCGTGAGCTCATATGGCCGTTGTTACATGGGCCGACTGCAATGGCTGCAAACTAGCTACACTCTTCCCTGTACACAACTTACAGTATCTTCTTCTCCAGAGGAGCTAGTCTCTCCCTCTTCCCTGTCTCTCTCTGTCTCTGTCTGTGACCCACTCTCCTCCTCCTCCTCTCCCTCCTCCTCACTGTCTCCAAATAGCCCACCACTGCCAGCCTCTGACCCAGACTGGACAGAAAGACATGGACTACTGGTTGTAACAGAGACTAGAGTGGGAGCTATGTATACTAGAAAATTGTTAATTTTGGTAACGTTTTATCCTCATAACTGGGACATAAAAACATTTATAGAGAGGTGTCTTTTGTTTGATGAGCCCAGTTCAACTACTGTGCAGTGTATGTGCTTCAACTTCATAGGGACACAGCACAGACAGATAGACAGACGTACACATACATACATAGAGAGAGATGATGACTCACCTCGATAAGACCTGTGGCACTCTTCCCAACTCCCTCCTCCTCCTCCTCTTCCTCCTCCTCCTCTGTTGTCTCATCGTCGTCATACAACCCTCCTCCTCTTCCTACTTCACCTGCACACACACACACACACACACATCATCACATTACATACACATTCCAAGAAGAATGTACTAATCTTCATGGGGGGTTCACACAATATTCTTTCTTAATAAGGCTCTTTTTTACAAGGCACACAAAAGTGGCTGCTAATTGCAGGGGCTTACCCTCAGAGTCAGAGGCATAGTCACCCAATCCAATGTCCTCCTCTTCCTTGAAAGCAGCTGTCCCGATACGGAACGGGAGGGGCCGAACTGCGTACGCGTCCTTTGGAACCAGAATGGGATCGTGCGTGTAGTCCTCTGCGCTCTCTTCAAACTCGTCCTCTGAGTCTGTGGTCAGGTGAGATCATGTGATGTCATGAGGAGGTCACGTGACAGTCAGCTGACCTGGCGTGTTGGGCACCTCGACCTTCTCGAAGGCATCGTCCAAGACTTTGAGTCCGCAGTTGAGAGCCTCTTTGATTCTGTTGGCCACTTCTGACTGCCTCTCCTCTCGTCCCTTCTCCTGTGAGGGAGAGGGGGAGAGGGGGGAGAGGGGAGAGGGGGGAGAGAGGAACAGGGAGGAGGGAGAGGGACGGATACAGAAAGGGAGGGAGAAGGAGGGGAAAGAGAGAGGGACAGGATGGGATAAGTGCGGAAAGTGGAAAAAAGTTTAATATCCTGATTTCATGGAAAGTACTGATGACTGTTGTTAAAATATTCCGCCAACTGCATTCTCTTGAGACCAAATGGTGTCAAATCAAACCAAGCAAAGAGAGAGGGCCCCAGACTATATATCACATCATACACATTACATGGAGACAGGCAGCTAGACAGACAGGCACCATAGATGTCAAAAGGTGTATTACATCACTATTACATCACAGTTTATAGTAATTAACACGCAGGCAGGCAGTGTGGTTTCTGACCTCGTCCTGTGGAGTAGCCTCCTCCTCTTCCTCCTCTTTCTGTGTCTCACTCTCTTCCCACACTCTCTACAATTCAAACACATTATACACAACACTCCACATTTGCAGTGGAACCTCCAATAAGGGACCCTCCGAGATAGGGACGACCTCACTAGGAAGAACACTTGTTTCAATCCTATGCTAATACTTTATTGACCTCCGAGATAGGGACGACCTCTCTATATACAAGGGGCAAAACCGTTGGCCCCATAGTGTCCCTTGTTTGGAGGTTCTACTAGAGCAAGACATTATTGCTGAGCGAAAACAAGTGCGAAGCTTCAGCTCAATTCAGATGACAAAGTGGGCTTGCTTTACACTCCAATGACTGGACACAGACCATATGTTACACAAATTGTAGCATGATTAACACCTTCACATGACCAACACCACTGATAGCTTTCAGTGTGACAGCAAGCATTGTGTGTTATGATGTGGAGTGAGGAAGAGAGGGAGAAAGAGACTTACACTCTCCACAAACTGTATGCTGGAGAGCATGAGGAAATCGTTGTAGACGTTGTTGACCCTCGTGTCGGTGGCCCTGGCCTCCCCTACAAGGGCGTCCACCTGCTTCTCTATCTCGTGCGTCTTCCCCACCATCCTCTGACTGAACTCCTTCAGGTGCAGCAACATCTGCAGCGGTGGAGCGAAGGAAAGGGGGGAGAGGAGTAGGAGAGAGAGAGAGAGAGAGAGAGAGGGTGGACACATGCTGATACAGCTCATTAATGTGTAACTAAAACCTTTCGCGAATTGAGTTAACCGCCAAAAAAGTTTTGCGAATGTAGTCAGCTGTGTCGGTAGCATACTGAAACATTTGCACTTTTGCCATTTTCTCAACACTTGCTAACTCAGTAGCTTTATTACGGTGCTACTGACAAAAGTGATGCCAATGTACATTGGACGATGGTATACACATGCAGATAGAACGTAGCAACACTCTCATTGTCAATTTGTCTTGCATAGTGAAAGTATGCAATGTGAGGGGAGAGATTAATATAGAGACAGAGCAGATGCAGCAATGAGGTGTACATACAATCTGGTTAGGTGTCTGCATGCGGTGCAGGACTCTGTACTAAAACCATGTGCAAACGCTTCATTTCGTCTACTCTGCCCATTCACATCTGTCCGGTTGATGTTCTACGCTACCACCACACACTAACACACAAGACCACACGTGTGTATGTAAGTAGTATGGTGTACGAGGCAATGTATGCGTGTAGAGTGTGTAACACTGTTTGGTGGCCATATGGATCGTGTTGACAGACTAGTGACAAGATGGGCCCAACAGGACTTGCCTTTGTCACCACCTGTCCCCCACTCTCTGTCTCTGCCTGTTACTACCTACTGCAGTTGTGTGTTACCTATACTCTCTGTAGCTGTTCTCTGAACACATTCACTCCTACTATTTCTTCTACCACCACGGCCCATTTGTCCTACACCAAATACACCAACTATACAGTGCTTTCAGTAGCTCTGGCTAATGTAGAGCACGTTGCTGGCAGTATATAACATGGGGTTTCTAAAGGCATTGAGGAAAGGTGTGTATGTAGCTGTCATTAAAGTGTTGGCTCTACCAATGATCAACATGCCAGCTCATACACTAATGCAGGGAGAGTTTGTTTCGGATGCTGAAATTCTCAACAGACAGAAAATGTCGAAGACTTTATAAAATTGCCACCTCTATAAGTTGAAAGATAATGGTCCAACATTAACCCTGATAACCCTACCTAGACTACTTGAAATGAGAGTCTATTTCACTATGTACATGTACTCAATTACCCATGGAGCCCTATCCACTGCTCCATTATCCACAGGGACTGTCTATGAAAACTGATGTTCGGACGTCACATATTATGAACAAAGCCAAAGCCACTCAAAGCACTAGTCGGTGTAGTACTTGGTAGAGGATAAAGTGGCAGATGTGGTAGAAAGAGGAGTGGTATGTGTTCACGTTTATTCAGAGAACAATGTATTATGTGTATAAAGGTGATACGTAGAGAGAGAGACTCACCCCAGCATCAGCAGCTAGAGTCCACTGTCCCGAGCTCTGCTTCATCTCCGCAACACTCCACGGCCGCTCCCACCTCTTCCCCCCTCTCGTGGGTGGCTCCACCCACCTCGTTAGCGGAGACGGCGGTGGCCGTGGCGACGTCGGGAGTGCTGGAGACGGCACTGGATGGCCGGTCGTGTACGGAGGAGGTGGGGGGAGGAGGAGGGGGAGCTGGGGGAGGAGGTGGTCCACCCTCTAGAGGAGGGGAAAGTGGTGGAGGAGGAGGAGGGGGAGGGGGAGGAGGGGGAGGGCCCGGCATCTTCTCTATGTTTGTGTAGGAAGAAGAGATCATCACAAGCAACAACAAAACAATTTTATTAGCCCCAAGCAGGAAAAATGTATCCTACACGTTGTAATTAAGCAGAGGAGGCCATACACTAGCTCTAGGTCAAACCGTGCTTGTCTAAACTATATAGTTATGTGTACCTACACACTTACGGGTCGGTTCAGACTGGGCTTCCACACACCCGTCAAAGGCTCTCCTACACGGTAAATATCAACTCCAGAGCCGGCTTCTGAGAGCTTCGGGTGACGTGTCTCTAGTTTGTAGCTCGCTGAGTCCCCCCAGTCTAGTCCAAAACGTTTCGTGTTTGCGCATGCGGACACGCCCCCTTTTGATGATCACATGATAATTTTTACATCGTTTAATTCGAGCAGGTTACGCAGATTTTCGGTCGGAAGTACTGCGCGTGCGCGACTTATGCAACGTTAACCACAAGTCATCTGTGTGGTTTCTGTTGCACACCTTAGAGAGTGACTATAAGCTTCATCAATCATTATCGGCTTTTCATAGTTCTATAGTCACTCTTCAGTAATGTCTGCTGTATTTGGAAGGGGAGGAATTCAAGCAGGAAAGCCGTACATTTGGGACACCCAAACATGTTGGCACGGCAGCCTTTTCAGTGGATGACATTCCATACCTTTAGGTGTACCTTACAACTACGCAGCACCCATTAGCACACATTGGAAACTATGTATATATACAGCGTGCATTTCAGAAGGTACCAGAAAAAGTTGCCGTCTGTCACAGTTCGATACATGGTCCTAATCTACTGACTGGAACATGGAGGTGATATCACCACTTGGACTGGACACTAATGTCGTCGTAGTGGGAGAAAAACTGAAGTTTTTCGTCTCGGGGGCCCAGGACGACTTGTATGGGTACGGGGAAGGAGACGATAGCCTCCCGATCACTGCAGTTTGCAGTCCTTCTTCGGCTGTGGTCAGAGTGGGGAAGCTGGGAGAAACCATAGAAGATGAGAGCAGTTTGCAAAACATGGTCAGGCTGCACCAACCTGCCAGGGACAACTTCCTGATTACCTTTCAGCCACAGGAAGAAGTCCAGTACTCTCTTGTGGTCAAGCTGAATAAAACCCACGTCCAGGGCAGTCCATTCTTAATAGTAGCTGTTTCACGTGGGGAGTCAGAAACCCATCTGGAGAGCTTACCATCAGTTCCTGCTGGAGAGCCTGTGACTTTTGCACTACCAATGAGCTGGAGGAGAGGGAGAGCAGTGAGCCCCACGGTGCAAGTGGGAGGACCTCATGGTCCCTGTGAAGTGATAAACAAGTCTGGAAACGACAGTCTCAGCTTCTTTCCCAACCAACCGGGAGACTACTTCATCTCTCTTCTCTCAAACTCGGGCGACGGCATCGAGGAGAAGTACCGCATCAGAGCCAAGACTGGGGACATGGGTGCCTCAAAGTGCTACGTGTTTGAATCAGACACGGATCTCTTTCGGAAGCCGGTTCGATTCAGCAGCGGCTGCAAAGTCTCGTTTCGTGTCCTCACGCACCTGGCATATGGGATGGGTCAGTTGAGAGTGGTGGCCAGAGGTCCCAGCGAGGCTAATGTCACAGTCAGTGAGAGCATTCTTGGAGAGGAGGAGGTCATCACGTTCCAACCCACCTCCCCTGGAAGATATACTCTGGATGTACTGTGGGGTGGATACCGCATTCGAGACAGCCCATTCTCCCTCCACTTCAAGAAGCCTAGGAATCCGGTCGAATGCAAAGGGTTGGATCTTGCCAAAGAGGTGATGGTTATTGGGATCCCGTACCGTTTCAAGCTGAGCTGCAAGGAGGGCAGGGAGAGAGACATTGAGATCTACTGCGTTCCACCATCAGCTGCTTCAGTCAGAGTATCGTCAGTCGAGAGCCCAGGGCTTTTCCTCTGCGAGATTATCCCTCGAGAGCCTGGAACACACCAGGTGTCTGTACAACTAAAGGGAACGCATCTGTCCGGGAGTCCGTTCATGGTCCAGTTCAGGCCTCGTGGGAATGCAAAGGAGTGTCGTGTGGAGGGAGGGGTACAGAGAATGCAAAGTGGACCAACGGCCAGGTTCTTTGTGGACACGGAGAGAGGAGGGGAGGGAAAGCTGACGGCTGTGGCGATTGAAGAGGTCACGAAGGAGAGAATGGCGGCTGTGGTGAACCGACTGGATGGAGGGAGACACGTGGTGGAGTTTACTCCGGAGAGAGGGCTGGAGTGTAAACTCGGGGTACTCTACGACGGTCAACACATCCCAGGCTCCCCTTTCCCTCTCCTGTTCCCTGGGGCTGCCTCCTTCTCTGTCCACGGAGACGGAGTCATTCGAGCCACAGTCAACCGGTGGAGTCTCTTCTCAGTTCGCAGTGTCAACGCAGATCTTGGCGTATTCTCTGTCTCCATCGAGGGCCCGGGGAACATTAACGTGGTCCCTACAATCACTTCAAGAGGTGGCACCCTCTTTGACGTCCGCTATCTCCCGAGCGTTAAAGGGGAATACCTCATCTTTGTGAGGTGGGGAGAGCACCAGATTCCAGGTAGTCCGTTCTCTGCCCAGTGTTTCGGTGAAGAGTCTCTGTCGCACTTTACCATCTGGAGACCGAGCAGTCGAATCCCTCACAACACTCCCATAGAGTTCACCGTGGAAGACGGGAGGACCGAGAGAGAGAAATTAAAGGACAGAGCCCATCTTTGTGTCGAAGCCAGAGCTCAGCATTTGAGTGAAGTGCTCACTGCTTCGACATCGCGGGACAATGATGGAAACATCTACTGTCAATTTGAGCCTCCAGATCCAGGGAATTATACGGTGACCGTGACTTGTCGTGGCGTGGAGCTCCCGGGGAGTCCGTTCAAGGTCACCATGCCTTCTCTGCCACGGGCAGAGAGGGTGAGGGTGTGGGGAGAGGGGTTACTGGACCATCGGCTGCCTGGCCCAGGGCGCTCCAGCAAGTTTACCGTGGACACCACGGACGCCGGATCTGGGGTCCTGGGAATAAAGGTGAGTCAGGAATCTGTGTCAGATGTCAGGCTTCAGGGGTTTTCCACCAGGATGCAGAGATGTGCCCCTATTTCCCTATCATAATGAGGGAATCACCTTTCAACAATAGCTGTAGTAATCCACAAAGAGTTTTAAAGCTGGCCTATAGACTTTGTTGCAGCAAAATGCCATGGGACTGGTTGGTAGGGGCAGTGTAGTGTGTGACTATCACACTAAGGCAATAATGTTGGGCTCTTGATTATGAAAGGTGCTTCGCTAGGAGTAATGAAACTTGATCCTTATGTTGTAAATTAATACTTTCCCTTTCATGAGAGTTGATAGCTACTCATCATCATTCCCCTACGTATATCTATCCAGGTGCATGGACCTAAAGGAAAGTTCAATATAACAACAGAGAAAGTTGCTAGCGATCCACGTCGAGTACAGATCAGCTACCACCCGACTGACGTGGGGGTCTACGTCATCGAGGTAATGTGGTCTGAAGCTCCTGTTCCAGGCAGTCCTTTCTCCATCAACATCTCCCAGTCCAGTCCACGCCACACCAGACAAACATAGTCCATATTAGGCTTGAGTTTGTGTTGAGTCTTGTTGATTTTTGTGTACCGCCATTTCCGTGTTTGTGTACCACTGCCTTTGATGGGCACCATAGTATACAGTGTTTGTTTGCAGACACCATCTGTGCACTGTGAGTGTCATGGACATTCACTTTACACAGGAGCCCACAATAGCTCACGAGGAAGACTTCATAGTCACAAAGCTGAGAAGAATCCATCTATTGTGGCTTCCTCAAGTCATTACTAAAGCACGGAAGCCAACTCTCTGACATGCGCATGACACGGAGGCGCCTTTTACACGCATGCGCAAACTGACCAGTTGACGTCACAGAACAAAGTAGGTGTGGTTTAGCCTGTGACTTGAATAAGTGCGCACCAGTCGACATGGGAGGCAGCGAGTCGTCCTTCAAGCGGAACTACGAAGAGACGGTGTCACAGCTGTCCACCGTGCAGCTGAGGGAGATCACCACCCACTTCCACGAAGTGTACGCCAAGGCTGGTGGGTCCAAAGGTCACCTGGTAGACCGCGAGGCCTTCTCACAGTACTTCAAGTTGCCGGTGTCAGTTGGGGAGCGATTGTTCGAGGCGTTTGATGCACACAGGGTACGTTTTACTATAGATTACTAGCTGAACAACTAGCTAGAAGATTACAAACCAAGACTACTAGAGGATTACTGAAAGTTTACTAGAAAATTACTGGGGAAAATGTTACTAGCTGAACGACAGCTAAGTTTTGAGTTTCAACTAACCTAAAAGTGAGTTAGGGAATGGGAAAGCTTGCTGCTGTGATAAACCTTTTATATTGTGGCGCCGAAGGATGCAGACAATGTGTCCGTACGTCATCCAATATGCAACGTTTTACATTGAATTAGAGCGTTAATGCAATAGTGTGTTGAGTGGGGTGAAAGTGATCATACGTTGTGTGTCTCTTTAGAACGGGAAGATAAGTTTCGAGGAATTTGTGTGTGGTCTGGCAGTCCTTCTCCATGGCTCCTTCTCCAGCAAGTGCCAGCTCCTATTCCAGGTCTTCAATATCCATGGAGACGAGGGTGAGCTCTCGGTCCTGGAGTAGTCATAGATACTGTACCTCACAGAACACTCATTGAGGTGGTGACTCATGTTGGGTAACTGGTGGTGTACATACATAATGGTGAATCGTTAAATTTCCTTGAAATAGAGAAAGAAGCTGGTGTGTGTTGGATGGTTTTTGCAGCTCTTGAAGTTCCTGAAACTAGTTGCATACAATCTGTTCGGTTTTATCATACCTGAGATTTTTGGAGCTATTTTTCATCATTCTTTTCAATTAGAAGGCCTATGGAGGCGATAAAATAATTGTCGTTTTGCATGTTAGGGGATCAGAAATATTCCCACTATCTCTCCAAAATATGTGGTACTATACGTTGTGTACAAATCTTGATGTTAGGTTCACTGCGTGTATGTGTGTGTGTGTGTGTGTGTGTGTGTGTGTGCAGGCATCAGTCGAGAAGAGCTGGCTACAATGCTGCACGCCATCCTTCAGTCTACAAATACCATTGTCATGGCCGTCTCCCAGATGGGAGGAGGAGGAGGAGGGGGAGGAAGGAGTGCGGTGATGAAGGGAGAGGACAGGGAACAGGCCATAAGAGCCATGGTGGACTCTGCCTTCCGCAACTGTGACATCACTGGGACTGGCAAACTACTGCCTCTGGTAAATAATACTCTACGATTTGCTAAATTAGTGTGTTCATGTGTGTAAGTTTTCTATGGGGTACTAGTGAATATTATGTACAGGCTAGTACTGCATTATTGTAATGTAAATTTAATGTGCTGGTAAAGTAAACCCAACAATCTTGGTGTGTGACTGTATGCTATTGTGTTTCGCTGCAGGAGTTTGAGTATTGGGTGAGGAGACACCCGCAGATCCTGGACACTCTCCTCTCGTTCGAGCCTCGTGAGAGAAGGGGCACCCTCGGTCCCCTCCTCCTCTCCTCCGACGAAGGCCGCTTCACCTCCGACCCCACAATCTCCGTCCCCCTCCACCCCTCCCCACTCCCACCCCTCTCCTCCTCCCCCCATCCCTCATTCCTCCACCAGCGCATCGCTGGAAGTCACCCACTCTCCACACATCAGAACCATCCGCAGCGAACCCGTCCTCGTCACCACGGTGACCGATAAACAAATCCCACCGCCATTAGCACCTGGTACTGACACGACTGACCCACTCGTACCAGATGAAGTGAGGGTTTCAACAACTCCAGTTGTCGTCCAGATCAGAGCGAGTTCTCCAACTTTGGTACCGGAACCAGACTCTCCTCTGGAGACTGGGACTGATGTACCTAGTCACCATGGTGATCATCAGGACAAACATCATGTGAAGTTTTTCACCGGTGATGGAGAGGAGGAAAAAGAGGAGGGGGAGAGGGGAGATGACGTAATTGCCGAAGAGAAGGGAGAAGGGGAAGGAGATGTTGTTGGAGAGAAGGAGAATAAAGCTCTTGATTTTGTGGGTGGGTTACATGAGGTCAATGTGAATGAGGTGGTGGTAGAGGGAGAAAGAGGAGGAGGAGGAGGGGAGATTCAGGCTGGGAGCATCATGCAGAGTATGGAGACCATCACCGGAATGAACTTTGACCTCCCCGAGGCCCCACTGCAGTCTCACTCCAGCACACCCACTTCCCCGCTGCTGCCCACTACCATGGAAACGGTTGCCCTGGGAACCCAAGACGTAATCGAGGAGGAGGTAATGATTGTCGGAGAGGAAATGGGGGAGTCCCTCCAATTGCCAGAAGAGCTGAGTGCAGTAGGAGGAACGCCGCTACAGTTGAACGAACCAGCCAGAACCGAAGAAGAAGAGGAAATGAATACCGTGGGTGGGCTTCAATTGGAGATGAATGGGCTCAAGTCACAGGGCTCTGGAGGGGATGGGGCGCATCTCCTGGATGTGAGGGAGGCTGGAGTTGGTCCTCCATCCACCTCCCCTCTCTCTCCCCCTGCTGTAGAGGTGTCCTCCACTCCATCTGCCATACCCACTCACCTCTCCGACCCCCTCATCTCCCTCCCTCTCCCTCCTCCCCAATTCACATCCTCACATCTCCACGGAGACGGGGAAGAAGAGTCCCAAACTCTAGGCGGAGAAGGAGTGGGTGATATTGGTCCGGAGCCCAGGGTTCTCCCCCCTGTCCCATCGCCCTACCCGGAGGAGGTGGCAGGAGTGAAGGAGGCTCTGTACACGGCCTGGGTCCCGAGTCCCTGGACTCTGGGGCTCCTGTCTCGCCAGACACCAGTGGACCAGTCTCACCTCACCTGCCCCGGGCTGGTGGCAGACATCAAGATGGTCAGAACTAAGGGAAAGTGTGGTTCAAACTCTCTTCTCTGTAACTCCTTTCATTGCCTGCTGCCCTGTTGTCTTCGTCTCCGAATGCATCATGTAGCGTATGTGCGCACATGTTACAATGAACTGCATGCTGTGTGTTCTTGATGCAGTACACATAAGTTACGTGTAAAACGTGTTTACCTCTGCTCTCTCTCCCTCCCCTCAGCACGATCCAATAGCAGAGTTGCTGGCAGCCCATTTCCCCGCAGAGTCCCGCAAGACTCTGCCATCAATGGAGAGTGTTGCCATGGACATGGCCGGCCTCCGCAGACTCGTGGTCAGTTGTGTACATCTCAGTTTATAACAAAATCTACAGAACAGTCAGAGGATCGAGTGTGTTGAATTCTTGTGAATGCATTAAGCAGGAATGAAACTAGACCTACACTTTCGAACACCAACTTTTGCTGTGGTGTGTGAGTTGTACATACTTCGTGTGTTCACATGTATGTAGGTCAAAACTTGTCCCATTGAAAAAAGTGTTTTCTGCTGTTTTTACATTACATGTAATGTACCTGCCCTTGCTTTGCTTCATGACCTCGTTTTCGACAAGCATCTGTAATTCAGTAGTCTTTGTTTTCAGTCGCAGAACACACAGTCTCTCTTCTCTTCCCTACCACAGAGAGAGGGATGCTACCACGCAGCACTGGAGCTAACTGGGAGGTTCCTGTCGGCTCACGGTCAGGGTCTCGGTCAGGCCGGCCAGCCCAGTCTCCACACACACAAGACCCTACAGGTACTCCTCTCCTGGACACGTAATGCACACATGATGTGCCGCTGGAGTGGGTCAGGTTTCGTAGTGCAAAGACTAGGATCAATTGACCTGCAGCTAAAGAAAGTGCACCTCTCACACTTTTCTATGCATATTATGATGAGAGTTTTGCCTGCCCAATTGTCTGAATTGCACCTTTTTTCTGTCCATACTGAAATGATTTACTCACGTTCGTTCACCATTTAGTGAGTATGATGTGTGGTATATACATAGGTGTTAGTGATATGTGTGATATGTGATACAGGTGAACTCTAGTGGTACAATGTACATGTATAAAGCTGTCCTAGTGAGGCTGTGTGTTGTACTGTGCAGATGTGGGGAGCGAGACTGGCTCTCCTGGTGGTGATGCAGCAGTTCAGGGAGGCCGAGGTCGAGATGGAGGCATTTGGCGAACTGGTGAACCCTGACCTCTTCTACATACCACACCACAACTACACCGACAAGACCGTCAGTTCAACGCACTGAGCTGCAGTAGCAGTATCTTCTGTGTACTGCTTTCATGTAGTTGCTTGTGTGCTTTGTGAACCAAATCTCCTTACCGAGTGAAACTCAGGTTCCTCTGCCATAGGTTCTGCCCATTGCTCTGAGTGGCCAAAGTGCTATGGCTACCACATGAGTATTTTTTTACCACAGTATATACAGTGTCTCTCTCCCAAACCCTCAGGTAGCATGGTGCCATTCTCAATGAGACTGCTCCACGCTCAGCTGCCAGGTCTGACTGGAAACCATCACCTCTCCCCTGGACAGACTGTGCAGCTCAACACACACCTGTCACCAGGTCAGCCCCCATATAATATTACAAAAGAGTAGAGTGGCAAGTGAATCGGCTAATAGTGGTACTGTAAGAGTTACATACACGACATGACTTCATCACATTCATTGAAATTTCATGAGACTTTTCACCAGCAAATAGTCAAGATGCGAGAGTAGAAAATTGTCAGTACATTAGTCTTGTGTGTGGCTACGAAACTGAGAATTTCTTGCTCAACTATAGCACGTGTTGTGTGTACAGGTGCTGTCAGAGGTGAGGAGAGGCTACCTACCTTTTGTAACTGAGCCTCTCACTCCAGAGGACCAACAAGGTATATATATATACTGGTGTATGCAGGATATGCTGAATGTGAAACTAAAAGTACTGAATAACTACAGTTGCAGAGACTCTGTGGCTGGAGAGACTCACCAGAGTAAAGTTCTGTCTGGCTAACACACTGGTAGCCATGCAGGTAAGTACTTTTCACACACAACAGAAGGGAATTGACTTCGAGGGTTTGCCCATCTGAAAGGGTAGAAAGTGATGGGAGGGATTGAGCAAAATTTAGTGGTTTCTGCCTTGTGCCAACAGGAAGGTGGCATTACATAAGGCCAGAAGTATCAATAGGACCCAGTGCAGTAGGTTTGTGAATTCATCCTTTATGTCTACACTGCCACACTCAGTGAAGACTGAAAGTATATACAGTGTCCTCTCTCTCTGTTTTGTACGGACTACCTGTTGGCAGTAGAGGTGTCTGAGGGTCTGTTGGATGAGCTGCCAGGGCTGAGGAGCCAGCTGCTGTCGGTCATGGGGCGACTTCACCTGACTCTGGGTGACCTGCCTTCTGCCCAGACACTCTTCTCCCTCGCTGAGGACAGAGACGAGAAGGAGGAGGGGGAGGAGGGGGGGGAGGAGAGGATGGTCAGGACTCACATCAACCAGTGAGGACTCACTACACACATGCTGTATAGCTACACAAGCGAATTGCTCCTTTGAAGACACTTGACTGAGATAAACTGCCAAATAATAGAGTTATTCCCTTGTCGGTGGCACATGAAACAGAAATGATGGAAGCCAACTGAATTGGGTCTTGTTGCTGTGTGAGCCTGAATCTATTGCCTCTATAGGCTTGTGGCTGAGATACATGGCACATCGTATCCAACAGTTGTTATGTCAACCTTTACGGTGTTCTATATATTTCTGTAGTCTTTCATTCTCCTCCCCCTCTCTCATCTTCCTCCAACGAGGACTAAGTGAACGGTTTCTTGGTCTGTGTCACTGGCAACTGGCAAAAGACTCTTTCGAGAGTGCACTCCAATTGGAGCCCACCAACACGACTCTGAAGAACAACATTGCTGTGTGTACCTTCTACCAGGGATACCTCAAGGAGGTCAGTGTCTCCACACATATAGTAGCACATAACAATAGGGTTATTACTGGAGTCCAAGTAATAAGGCACTACCAACTTATGGTAAAGTGATGGTAGCGAGTGAGAGGAGATTCAAGTTGACAATTGAGCATTCAGTAGCCAAACGATATGTATTTCAGTCCATGAGCCTTCTTCACCTTTATAGACTGTCCACACACCAAAATGTCATAGACATGAAGCTTGGCTACTGAATGTTAAGTTAGCACAGAACTTGAACATAACAATCAATGATGTAGTGTGTCCCTTCCCGCATGTATCAGAGAGTTGGAAGATGGTGAGATGGAGTCCTCCTCCCCCTCCAGCCTGTGCCCTCCTCACCAACCTCACAGCGACCTACGACCTCGAGTCTAGCTCCGCCCACTCCAAGACTCTCCTTCCTCCCGCTCTTGGACAACATTGGGAGAGGGGTTTCCCCTCTCCTCTCTTGGTCTTAGATGAGACTGGACATGCATTAATGTGTGTGTGTGTTTGAGCATGTGCAGATAATTCGCATAATGTTGATTCTGTCAGACTCATGTTTACAATAGAATAAGAATGCTCTTGTTCTTAGATGATAAACAGACAGACCGTAGGGCAGCTACATATTATGTCTGATTCTGTGACTCTTGAATAGTGTGTCCTTTTCATTGATCACTCATCCGTCGACCTTTTCTTGGATTTGAAGGTTCTGCCTCCCTTCTTCGTTTCATTCCTGTCTTAGCTTGTGGTGGGGAAGCTGAGGAAAATTCTACACTGAATTTTGATTCTCTGGAATAATTGTATCTCTATATACCTGCTGTATCCATTGGAGTGACTGTCTCCTTCACTTCCAATTGTTCTGGCCTCGAGACCTACACAGTTGGGAAACAAGTGATATAATTATGCTGTAAATCAACACTAGTATAATCTACCATCGCTTGATGCTCTGTGTCTCTGTTCTGATGAACAAGTGCATCCTGTGGGTTGGCTAGAGACACTACCGGCACATCTTTTTCTTTGGAGAACTGTTGGTCTTGAGAGGTATCTCTCTCTGGTACGCCCATCACCTGTGTCACTAGAACATGTGTGTGTATTTAAAGAGTACAGTTAAACATTATTAATCACCATGCAAGGCATTCTTGGTGAGCAAATCAGTTTTTTTCGTGTTTACATATAACATGACGGTATGTGAGTGCAGGTCACCAACAAATTATACACCCTGCATTCACGACCTTGTACATGTTCTCAGTACTCGGTCAGACTCTAATCTATCACATCGTCTACCACACACAACACACATCCCACCAGGTTGCATTATAGCAACCAAGAATACCTCGATCAGAAGGTGAAGAAGTCCAAAGTATTGCTCGATTCTCTGGCAAGAGGGCTCAGCTGGACATCTCTGAAACCAGGGCCATTTTCTTCCATGAGTGGTCCTCATTTTTCTTGTATCCATCTTTCATTTCGTCCTGACAGCCTCACTGGATTACTGAGTGCAGTTTGTTGTATACTCGTGACTATGTGCCCCAGTGTCATCTTTCATAAGGATGGTTCCAATGTCTCGTATTTCTTGAACTTCTTTCCAAGACCCTTATGCGGCGCCCTTTAGAAGTTGATAGCTTTATATCAGGTCTCCCATTACAAACATTTCCTGCAATGACACAAAGGTGTATCCGTTGGCTACAATACACTGCAAATATCGAGTGATAAAAATGCAGGATCAAAATTACATGTTAGTGGCACCTGAACTTTGCCACTGCTCTTTGTATTACTTATTGTGTCAACTCCTGCCTCTCTGATGTTCATCTGGAATGTGATGACAGACTGACTTCACACCTATAAGAGAACAGTTTTAGGTTTAGGTTTAGTATACGAGAACAAAGGACTGCTTTCAATACGAGTTATGAAAGTATCCTGACAGGTTTTGGTGACAGGGGAAAATGGAGATTGAACTGACCAATGTCTGCTTTTTGGGTAGATCCCGAAGAACA
>CASHTH010002813.1:0-78793 GCA_030341885.1 Geodia barretti | reverse complement strand
TCCCTGGCGCTGGTGACTTAAAAGACAACCCTCTCGTAAAGATCTGGCCACGGTCGCCGGGACCTGTGTGATGGGCAGGTGCAAGGAATGTCGAAATAGTGAGATCATAATATAGTCTCGAGTTTTTGGTAATCGCGTTTGCATTTTGTGTGTGTGTTTTTGTGGTCGGTGATAGCGTCATTGTTGAAAGAACGCCGCAGCCTAGGCCGGAGCATAGAGGAAGAAAAATCAGGAAGGAAACAAGGTCTGTTGTGTGAACACAGGCATGTACTGTAGACCCTACCACCCAAATCAGTGTTGTAACCGCTTCTCTACACTTCAATGCTGACATTCTCACTTTCCCACAACCCACAACAACCTTCGGTTTTATACTCACCCACTTACAACACCAAATGTACGAGTGGTACGCCCGTTGTTTACGACGTTTGAACTTTCCTGTGCTATTTAACGATAGTCTGTTTTCTTCCCGTGCTTTTATAGCTAAAAACACACTAACCCACTCATTTGTACAAGCGTCTTATTCCGTTAGCGAGGGAGGTGAAGATGATGAGGAGGAGATGGAAGAAGGGGGAGGCGATTGGAGAGAAGCAGGAGTTGAAACGACGTCGCAGTGAGGAGAGTGAGAGGGAGTTGCGGCAGCCAGGGATGGCCGAGGATGGAGTAGGAGGGATGATGAGTGACTGCGAAGGCTACAGGAAGACGTTGAACAGAACCTGTGGAGTCAGAGATCTAGCTGTATAGCCTGCGCTGGGGTGAGGTGTAGATCTTTACTAATCCTGGGCAAGGAGTTTTCACACTCTTGCTTGTCACGCAACCCATAAAATAGGAGCGTATCATTGAACTTATTGGTTTACTACCCTATAGTGTATTTCTGCCAGGACTACCTCGACTGTGAACCCTTCAAAAGGACTTCTGATAAAGGGCCACCTTCTCTATAAAAGGAATTAGTGTACTTTGAAGTGGACAAACCTCTGATTCTCTGAATATAGGATAGGACACTTGAAGGTGTCCCCTATCATGGTTTCTACTGTATTTGCCTTTCCCCCAGGCTATCTATTGAGACTCCTGCTGGTGCTCATCACATCCTGATAGTGCTGTACTGTGTGTTTTTCTCAGTCTAACAGTTGACTCTCGCTCTGTTAAACTCTGGAGCTGCCTGTGGTGCTGACCTACCTCAACATCCCAATCGCAACGCCACCCAGCACGCCCTGAACTAGCAGGAGCTGACTGGGTCCCTCTGCACCAGTCAAATGACACGATCCACCATTTTGCGATAGAAAGTAGATGCTGTTAGAATGAAAAAGCACTAAAGTGCAAACCTTCGTCTTAGTCGGCTAATAAATTTTTATTGTGTGTGTGTGTAGCTAATTGTACTGTATTATCGTTTATGATGTTTATGTGAAACAAACCTGAACAAGTCAAGAGTTACAGAGTTTACTATATAAGGCATAGATATAAATGAAAGGGGCTAGTGTTATAAGAGCTAAAAATACATAGTCTTATCCATTGTACTGTCGTCGTCTAGGGCATGTACATTATTATACTGTGGAATGTCAGAGCTTTGTCCTGATGATGTACTGGAGGAGAGCAATGACAGTGTTCTCATGGATGGAGTTCCTGATGCTGAGAGGCAGGGCAGAGGTGTCCAGCCACCTGGTGAAGTTCGCCCCGGCCACCGGTGGGTACTCACCACTGTAATACTCTGTGATGTAAGAGGGGAGAGCAAAGTCTCCAACGTTTACTAGGCCGATGAGGTTGGCTATGTTCATGCGGTAGCAGAAGTGATGGAGGAGGGTCATTTCGCCGGTGGCAGAGCAGTTGTTGTAAAAGTCTGAGTTTTCACCGGGTGTGATGGCGACTCCTTGGCGAACCATGTACTGCAACTGTAGTGTAGAGAATGGAAGCAATTGGGGCATTCTGTATTGTGGGTGCAATAGGAGAGGGGTTCATTTCTACTTGGGTTGAAAGCTGAAAAAAGCGACCCAACAAACTAGGTATTTACAACAGGGGAGGGTGGCATATCCTATCATGCTCCATTGGCTACACTGTAATGTTCAGTGACTGCAACTGACAAAGTATGGGGTGCAGAAACACTTGGCAATGTTCTAATGCAGCTTTGCAATCTGATTGGTCAATTTTAACCTACATAGCTCACTCTGAGCGAGAGAATAATATTATACTGCTAACCCATTCGCAGGCATCGGTGATAATCTCTGACAGAAGAGGGTAGAAATCTCTACTGTCGGTGGTGTCGTTGATGTTGATGGCGAGCTGGTCAAAGGCCACTAGGTTGCACACCCTCCTCAGTATGTTCTTCAGTAGCACACTCTCAGAGTTGATGTGGAGCAGTGCAGGCCTTTCATTCTCATCATAGCGATTGGTCTGTTAGATGCAGAGATAATGTGTCTTGTAGCTACCCAGCTAAGAAATCACAATAATTATACACCAGAAACTTCTATCATTGACAAAACCTTTCCAAGAAAAACAACTGAAAGGCCAACGATGACATATAGCTACTCCAGAAAGGCAAGACAAGTGCTAGCATGGCAAAAGGTATTCTGGCAACATGTCTGCATCAAGCTTTTGTTTGCTTAACTTCAATCTAGCTGTAGGTCAATGCTGATGTATAGGCTTACCATGACAGCAGAGTATTCTTTGAGGACAAGCATTGCAGATATCAGTCTCCACCTGGGGTCCTGGTGATGGTCGCCACTGGCGTGCCTCTTGTCCCTGACAGACATATCTGGTCTACTCCCTGCTGCTGAAGCCACCACTGCTGCTCTGGCTTGCTGGCTATAGAGATAGCCAGAGATGCAGCAGAGAACAGCCAGTACTACCAGCAGACGATTCATTATTGGAATACTTGATGCCTCTGGAGTGACTTCACCGGTAGCTATTTTTGCAGTTGGTAACTCTGTAGCTTTTTGACTGGAACCTTGGAATGATCTACCTGTCGCAGCGTCCAGCTTTTTATACCCTCCCCAGCTTGCGGGGAATTACAGCCCACTGCAATATTGTACAGAGACATGCATACCTTGTTAGATTTCAGCAATCACCGCACCCAAAGATCAGGAAATTGCTAAATTGCAAGGGTAGGTTCCTTCCTGATTGACTCTGGCACATGGAAAGTCAAACACCTACAACAGTAGTTAACAGTATTGTTGTGCCTTTGCATAATCCACCATCATTAATTTTGAGTTACTTTACATGAGAACATAGTTCTTGATCCGTAAGACTGGTCCAGAACCAAATTACCCGGGGGCGATCATTTCCATGATGTCGTGTAGGGACTGCATGTATGGCCACTTTCCACTGAAGCTACACTGTCTAACCCTATAGTTCACACATTGGTTCTTGATCCGGAGCTCAAGAGATTGGGCATTTCCAACGTCAATGAACTGGCAGTTCCACTTGAAGCTACACTGTCTAATCCCATAGTTGCCTAATTGGTTCAAGAGTGAAACCCTAGGTGTCGCACTATAATTACCAACATTCGTAGGAATAATTTCATAATACTGCTGAGGTTGGATGTGTCTAAAAAATAATGGAACCTAAGGCTCCTTTGAGAGTTTTGAAAGAGTCGAGTGGAGTTTCCGCAGGTTATCCTCTGCCGAGGGCATGCCGGGCTCTAATTGGAGTGCAGTAAGGTAGCAACTTTCAGCTTGTTTATACCTCTTCTGCAGGTGATATATGACACCTAGAAGAGACACACGGTAAGTGATGAAACTCAGAAAAACACGCAAGGTTTCGGAATTACCTAGGTTGACGTGGTACTTAGCAATGTGTGGTCTCATTTCTACAGCCTTGACCAAGTATTCTTCACCTTCCTGTGCAGTGGGGCATATATCCAGTACATTCACACTGAGATTGAACTTTGCAACAGTGAATAGGTGCTATACCACAACCAGCTCTTAGAAGGTACGGTAGTTGCATCATGCATGAGCGGGCTTGTGCGTTCTGTGAAATACCTCCAATCTCTGTAGCCTCCCAAGTAGGACACCGAGGGAGAAGTAAAAGCAAGGTTTGTGAGGCATAATGCTCATGGCTTCTCTCGTTACCGTCTCTGCCTCCTTGTACATGTCTGTGGAGGACGACAGTTTGATGAATGGTGCAGTCATACAGTATTATGTACACACAACAAGTTTATACTATAGCCTGGATCCTGTGTAGCAGCGAATTTTGTTAGGGAGAAACACGTTGTGCAATTTGTATATCTCCACGGAAAGGGAGCCCGTTGACTGCTTGCCTCGCTATGCAAAAGTCCTAGTCAAGCAATCATAAAGCCAAACGAAAGGAGTGCTGCTCCTTAAGATTAATCAATCTTCATAAACTGCCTATAGGAGAGTTAGCACTTTGCTGATCCCTGCCATTAACTCATGCAATTACAGTGGTACATATAGAGCAAATTCACTAAGACTAGGGTAACTCAGTTTGAGAATTTACGCACTAACTAATAGCTGCTACATGTGGGTTTATGGAGGAGAAACACATTTTCACTGACTGAGGTCTTGGTAGAGAAGTCCGAGGTTTGTCCATGCATTGACGTGGTAGTGATCCAGACTGATGGCCTTACTGAAGGCTGAGATAGCCTCACTCGCTAGTTCCATGTCTATGTACTGCAGTGAGATATTGTAATGGTTCATATTGGACACAGGCCCAGATAAAGCACAAACGATTATACAAACCATGGCTATGTACAAGGAGGGGTATTAGGGAGCAGTTCAATTTTTCGTGCGTTATTGGGCGTATTTGGAATCATCTACAGATCATGGTATGTGCAGTGCTCAGCGTACATATACGTTACACGTGGAAAAATCGCACATTCAGACGGCCATCTTTGGTAGGTTCACTCACCAGGTTCCCCATATTGTAGTATGCATCAGGGTACTTCCTACGATGGGAAATGGCCTTCCTGTAGCTCTCTTCTGCTGCCTGGGGAGAAAGTATTTCATCCAGCACTATACCTTTACCTACGTAGAATACCCCTTATAAGGGGTCCATCTGAATAAAGGAGACTCTCTATCAAGAATGCTTTGATCTGCTGCTAAAGCTAGCTTCTCTTCTATTGAGTAGTTCTACGTTGGAGACTCACCATATCAGGTGCATACATCAAAGATTACCACTAAGTACGGTAGTATATACTTAGTACAGGGATTGGCATGGTACCTAGCATCATAGATGTATGGGGCTATGATAGGGATATGTAGTTGGATTCATTTACCAAATTTATATGCTGCTTGAAATTGCGCAAGACTAAGCTTCAAACTGCTCATCTCTACACATCACACACTCAAAGACCAGACCATTACTACATTATAGAAAGCTATCCGTACCAGCACTTATGCCCTTACATTAGTATGTAGAAGGCTCTTTCTTAGAGCTAGTTGCAGTTTTACATCGGTCATTTCAACAAATCCAGTTTTGCAACCAAATCAGGCCATAGCTATAGTGGCTTTCTCGATAAATGACATCATCGGAACTGGAAGGCACTTGTCGCGACTACAGCTGAAGGACGAATAATCCAATAATGACCACGTGGGCACGTGCCTAAGTGGATCACCACAGCTGCTTATCATGCAAAGGGGCTAGGCCAAAGCCCTCTCCTTAACATAAAAACGCCCATGGCACCGTGTACGCACATCTATAAATTTGTACCAGCATCCATTATGACATTACCGGCCGCTAATGAACAAACACTCAACCTCCTTCTGACATTGTGGATGTCGCTGTGACATCATTGACGTAAAGAGTTCCTACTTAGATCTCTAAAACACGCTACATGCGTTCATACACGTGTTCCGCTACCAGAGTTCATGCCCCCATCACTGTACGGGGACATGAGATTACTCGGTTAGCAGTTTCTTGTAAAAAACTCCCACCGTCCTCCTAACTCACTTGTGTCTTGTTCAAAGCGGCTTGGACTATCCCGAGATTCATCCACGCGGCTGGAAACTCGTTGCTGCATGTGTAGGGGGTATGCACATCTCTTTCAATGTGTATCACGTAATATTATGATTTCGAGAGAGAGAGAGAAGTGTCAGTGAACTTCCCGAGAATTGATTTTGACAAGTTTTAATGAGATTTTTGAGCCACTTGCATGAATTGAGAAAGTGTTTCCCTCTGATACATACATTGTACAAATTATAGTGTGACACTCTTGAGGGAAAGAGTTTGGTATATAACATAATTATGTATGGAGGAGAAAATGTTTGTAGACTGGTAGGTCGTCCCACTGCACAGTAACTCTCCGCCTTTTTACAAACTTTCCCCGAGAAAACGTTTGTGGCTGATCATTGAGCAACGAATTTCTCTAAAGCTTTTCCCCTCGAAAGCTTCACGTGACACACTTCAGTTGGTAGTACTAGGTGGAGTTATGTGTATTACATATACAGGGAGGACTCACTTGTGCTTTAGGGCTCTCTCGAGGTACATTTCTGCCTCAGTTAGTCTGTTAGACTCCTGTAGAAATAGGCAGACACAGTGAGGTGTATGTACGTACGTGGGGAGGGAGTGTGCACTAGAAACCAGAACTCCCTATCATAGCCCAATACATCTGTGATGATGATGTAATACCATCCCTATATTGTACTACCTATTATACTTAGTCACAGAGCAAAAACAACTGTTTGCCTACCTTTACGAGATTTCCTAGGTTGTTCAAAGCTTGGTCGTACTCTGGATATAATCTGCAAAGTATATACAGTAACAATCAAAACCCAACAACCACTGTGTAAAGTAGGGGTGAAGTATATACCTGATGGCTTCCTTATAAACAACTTCGCCTTGTTCATCCAGGCCAGCGTCTGTTAAGACTTTTCCTACATTGTAGTGCACCTATGGTACGAACTCTATACATTTGTAAAATCGATGAAAAATTTATACTGCAGGACGCAAATTTTCTCTTAGCTTGTGGAGTGTTTTTTGTGGTGAATGCTGCTACTACATATCTTGAGGATGCAATCATGTTTTAGGTCAGGGTTATTCCGGAAGATTTCGCAAACCTAGGAGGTGTTACATTACATACATGTACCTTGGCATTGAGAGGGCAGACGTGAAGACCAGAGATAAAGAGTGACTCCTCATTCAACCACTGTGAGCTGCGCTGTTTTAATATAACACACCTCGAGATAAGTTGCTTTTGAAAGGTCTACTAAAGTACTGCATAGCGGGAAACTTTTGGGAAGAAAAGTGTTCGGGATTTTCATGGTTTGACGAAAAACTGTGAGAGATATTACGTAAGATTTATGGTTCTGGACCATTGGTATGGACGGAATAAGCACCATTTGCTGTGCATAGAGCCATAGACTATTGGAAAGATTTTCTGCTCAGGAGTTTCCAGCTATGCAGTGGTAATGGCTCACGTGTACAGATCTGAGAGCCAGAAACACCGTAAGATACACCAGAAAAACCTGCACGACCTGTTGGGAACGAGAATCACTCAGGATTAGAAGGTACGTAACGTGTGTGTAACACTTGTGCTAGTGATCATGGTATAGTGATCACTGTAGCCATATGAGAGATTTGACAGTTGAGTTATTCAGTCAGACGTACCTATCGACCTCTTGCCATGAACTAGTGCGCCTACATACCCTCTCGATTTACATGTGTACAGTTTTGTTAACCAGACTACACTGAGGCGAAGGAGAGAGAGAGTGAGCTAGCATATACAAATCTCAAATGTATGGGCATAATGCAGGATAACCTGTGTCATCCCTACGTATATACCAACACACCCTTTTCGTGAGAGATGAGAAGGCCCCAATGTATGCAGCGCCAATGGCCACCAGCAAACAGTGGCCAGCAGTGGAGAGATAGAGCACTCTCTCAGCCACCACGAATCCAACGGTGAAGAAGAGGTTGGAGGCCGGGAGAAATGGTAGCACCACGAGCGACAGAGACAGGATCACAAGCCTGTGTCGAGAGTGGGAAAGAGAGGGAGAGAACGGTTGAGGGGAAGGAAGGACACACAGGAATTAACAGTAGGCTAGAGGAAGGAAGGAGGAATTAAGGGTAGGCTAGGGGAAGGAAATAAACGGGCGAAGGACATGACACTTACGCATAATGCTAATAAGTGGACGAAGCGAGGCTAGCTAGTCATTTCAATGCGGGAATTTTTCTGATAACTATCGGCCGGGCGCTGTCACTACCGTAATGTTCTACGTGATTCTAAAATACACGCAAAACGCATGCGAAATATTCAACTGCTCCCGCTCTCGCTCGCCAACAATGCGTTGCGTTCCTCTAGTATATATGTCATGATAAGTCGTACATAATGAGTTAATATGTTGCATACACAATGTGTCAATGGTGTCAATATGGACAGCCTCAATGCTTACTATGGGCAGTAGTGATAAACTCATTCACCTGCTGGCAAGAATGTTATCATTCTGAAGGATCTATTGCTGGGTAGGGCCCTCATGCAACCATTCACTTTTCGTTTGCCAGCCCTGAAAAACACACTCAACATACCCACCTCTCTGCTATATGAATAGAGCATGGAATGCTTTGTTGCTTTAGCACCAATACGGCTTCCCACTTTAGTAAGAAGTTAACACCTTGTGTTAGACTTTCAATTGCTGAAGGCTATATACAGGCTATACAAACATAGATACAGTGATAAGCAAGCACACTGGACTGCAGGATTTTGACATAAAACCATACTCCCCAGGCAGCCATCCAGCAACGGACACTCCACCGATTTTCCGCAGGATCAAATTTGCCCGGCCAAATTTAAAGTGAGAGCTAAACTCTGGAAAAGATAAAAGCATCATTGGTGCCTTGCACACAGCCATCCTTTGGTAGAGCGGTGGACTGTAGTGGTGTGGACATCCATAGGTCGCTGGTTTGAATCTGGCTCGAAGGATTTTGTTTTGTACATCTAGCACACACATGAACTAATCCTTTGGTCGTAAGCAATATTATTTCAAGTGTGCATGCATATGCAGCACAAATAACGAGCACAATCTAAACTGCGGATGGAGTGGAGCATTTTAAGAGTCTTAAAGAAAGGGTTACGTAGTGAGATAATGTTATAGGTTATATGGTACACATGACGGTTAATACTCCACGGCATAAATCTCAGTAGACCCAAACAAACTGTCAATTACATACCTGCCGTCTCCTGTGTGAAACCTTGAGAGTCCACGGAAGGCAAGAGCTCCCAACCCAGCCCAGAATACAGCAACAGCAGCGACCCTCAGATCTGTCGCGCTCTGGACGAGAGGGACGCAGCCCATTGACCAGTCGAAGCACAGCCACCACGGATGGTAGAGTAGCCACCAGTTGAGGGAGTACAGATAGTTGTATGAGAGTATCTATCGAGAAAAACAGGGAATCTTGGTCAAAACTTACTCAACCACTCAACTCACGAATCACTCACAACCAAAATTGAATTAGGACAAAGATGGAGACGCGATACGTAAGTAGGTGATTAATTTGCCACACTTCTGTCCAAGACATTGCCTGTAGTATAATATATAGAGAGTCAACCAAATCCCAGCGGACGCAATTTAATTGCAAAGATTTATGACTCTTCAATTTGATAATGACATTGCCCATTGTAAAGAACAGGAATGCATACTGCACACGTCATTGATTGCATTATCCAAATTCCAGAGAACCTTAATTATGATGGACATATTTGCCTCACTAGAACATTGCCCTGTGTATGAGAACAGGCAGAAAGTGTACAAGTCATGAACTCAACCAAATACACCAGAGAGCTTACGGCGGAATCGTAAAGTCAATTTGCCACACGTGTGTGTTAATTAGCATATTATGAGAGCAGGCCCTATAAGTCATTGATTGACTCAACCAAATACACCAGAGAGGACTTGTAGGGTTGTATGAGTCGAATTCACTTCGCTTGTGTGTTAATTACACTGTGCAGTGTATGTGAACAGGTCGTAAGTCATTCGTTGACTCAACCAAATACTAGAAATCACATTAAACAGCTCATTTATGATGGAGCTACAGAGTTAAATTATTGCTGCACTTAGTCTTGTCCAATGCGTATAATAAGTGATTTACAGAGCAAATTCCAGCCATTTTTGTGCAGGACAGTCGACAGTGAGAAGTGGCGGGTTCGAATTCCACTGGTAGACTTGATTTCTTTCCTTTCTACCTTTCTTCCACTCGTAACCATTCTTTCAGTCTACTAGGTGCGAGATCGGGAGCGAGGCAGATAAATTAATCCGAAGTAACCCAGTGAATAAAGTCATCCATGCCAGCGCTCACGTGCCTATACACATCCCTTCCAATACTGTGTGAGATACAGCCTAGGTCCCTGCTATGACTGAACCTGGTGCTAATGGGATATATCCTGGGGGCATGGGAATGATACTATAAGCTATGTCGCTCTGCTCAAATACATATTTGTTCATGGTACTAGCTACAAGGCGTGAGATAGGGAGCAAGACAATTCTGAGGTTTTCCGATGAAGAAGCTGTCCATGTCTGTGCTTACACACCTATACGTATATGACACAAATACATTATCGGGGAACCAACACTAAGTGTGAAATTTCTGTGGCTCATGCTACAATAGTGGTTGTCATTATTTGAACCAAAAGGTGGCCTAGGTTTGTTCACCAATTAATGGGATATGTCGTTTAATTGGAATGAGATATATTGTTGGTATGGGCTTTTCATTCGCATAAAGTACCTTTGTAGTCCAGGAGTCTGAAAACGAAGCCGGGTTATCAATTGGTTTAAATTGAGGTGCCCCTGTTGTCATGACAGCAAATCGTCCCCACACCAGTCCAGCCCCTCCCACACACAGGACTGCTGACCGTAAACACAGTTTCCTCCCACTCCCACCATCACACCACTGGCGCCAGTAGCTCCATGGCTGAGGAAGTAAGTGAGTGAGGGGGATGAAGAGAAGGAGTGATCTTGGTGAGGAGAAAGAGAGATATGAAGGAAATGACACAGCAAATCTAGCATGTACACTGCAAATTGAAACCTGTTACATATATATACTTTTCTCTGTATTCTACACACGCAAGTCGAAACAACTCTTCAGCCCAGCTCTCTTTCGCATTATGTGCCACTGACGAGGACCATGCTGTGGTCGAAATGTCAGAAACTGTCGTCGAATACGAAGTCTCCCCAGCAACCATAGCACTAACGGAGGGTATCGTTAAACTAGGACTCTTACCAGGCTTCGGCACTTGGCCTGTCCACCAGATTCTTTTTGGAGTTTCTTGGCACGGAAAAGAACATCACTCACAGTGCAAACACCCTGTAATAAAGCATCGTAATGGCAGTAAAGGAATCCTTGTGCAATTTACAATAATGGAAAATAGAGCATCTGGGCCAAGAAACAATCTACCATGCAGTGCCAGATTCTTATGGGAAAAAAATAGCAGATACTAGCAGTTTTGTACTTCGCTACCCTTGTTCATGCATAAAGCATTTAATAAAGCTCATACCAGTGCTGTGATCCCTTGTTCCTTGAAGAGCATCGCAGAACCAGCCAGTACTAGTGTCAGCAATAGCCTCAGAATTTCCACTGCTCTTCCCCCTGCACAACCCATGAAAAAGAACACACTCCTTACATTTTTCCGATAGTTGGGTAGGATTTCACTCACCCTGGGAGGTAGGGGATGGATAGGCGAGAATAGAGGAAAAGAAGAAAAGTGCAGATGCCAGTTCTGCTCTCCCTACCACTCCTGACACCTATGTAGAGGATTAGAGATACCGCTTTCTAGCTCGACTGACATCTAGATAGGCTACTTACACTCTCTGTGTGTATCGGGTGGACTGCAAACAGAAGTGTGGCCACCAGTGCCTCACTGCTGCATATGGGAGCTCGCCAATCCACCCGAGAAACAGGCTTGGAACTGGTTTTTAGCTGGCAGAACCAGTTATTGAGGACCTCTAGTAGCAGGAGGCACACAAGCGGGTGCAGTAAAACGTTGGCCAAGTGGAAATGGAAAGGGTTCCGCCCTCCGCCTAGCCAGAAACTGAGACGAAACGAGAGGACGGTGAGCGGTCTGTACGACTTGTGACTCGTTCTGGATGATATATTGGTTCCCCAGAAGTCGTGGGAGAAGACGTCGGCCAGGGAGGTAGCTCCTGGGTCCACGTCTTGGTTATTGATAACTGCTTCGCTGTCGTCAAACACGAAGTCTCCCCAGCAACTGTTGGCGTAGCAGCCGAGAGCCAGCCCAGCAACCAGCACCCGTCCAATCAGCCAGTGGCGCAGGAGCCCCGGGACGAGTTCGGACTCTTCCCTGCTGCCTTTTCCTTCGCCCATCTTCGGAGGGGCGCACTGGCTTAGGCTATAGCCGCCTCTTCTGCAGAGATGCTGCGCGATAATTGGAGTCAGTCTGCAAAAAAAGTGGGTGGGGCTCGTAATAGAAATAGCGCATGCGCATACGACAGACTTCTCGACCCACGTTTAGCTAGCCAAAGAGAAGGTGAGTGTAAAATCTTTGTTCATCCGTCGACAACCACATCACGGGTCTAAACTGAATTACGCGACTCTCGCTGTGTGTCCTGTTTTTCTAGATGGCACCAAAGTCGGACAAGAAGAGTCGGTCGGCGCTGAAGGACGTAGTGACTCGAGAGTACACCATTCACCTGCACAAGTACATCCACGGCATGTAAGTCACCCCCAGAAACCTTGTGGTAATGTGAGATTACGTATCATACAGTGCTCTTCTCTACCGTTCGACTCCATTTGTGTGGTTCAGTGTTGTATTCTATATAGTGCCCACTATTTGTAAGAGGGAGGGTCTGGGTATTATAAAGGAGCAAGTTCTCAATTGAATGGTTTTGAGGACAAAAAATAGTGCTTTTCTGTGTGAATGGTATTTTCGAAAAGTGGAAGTCATTACGTATGCTGGAAAACTGGCCATACAACCTTTGATACGTCGATCCTCATTTTCCTCATACAACTCTGAATAGCTTGCACGGTAGAAGCCCAATCCAATACTACCACCTGAATGTGTTTCATAAGACAGACCTTTGGGTGGGCATTTTGTTGTCACTGTTGATAGGTTTGTGCCAATCTGAGACCATGTGCATTGCTGCGATAATTATTTGGGGCCAGCAGTTATGTGTTTTTGAGGCCTTATCACATCCAACAGCTCTCGATTCTGATTCTGTTGTTGTCGTTTGTTCTGAATCTAAGAGGCCTTGACATGGAATGTCTGATGATCTTGAGCAATTATTTCCTTCTTGCGGACTGTGTGATTCTTCCTCAGCCAGTCCTTACCGTTCTCTCTTGTTTTCCCCTTCCCCTTCCGCTCTATTCCCCTTTTCCTTCTTCCTCTCTCCTCTTTTTCCTCTTACCTTTTCACCCCTCTCCTTTCCTCTCCCACTCCCTCCCTCCCTCCCTCCTCACACATGCACACACACACTCTCTCACTCTCTCTCTTTCACCATGCAGAGGGTTCAAGAAGCGTGCTCCCAGGGCCATCAAAGCAATCAAAAAGTTTGCAGAGAAGCAGATGAGGACTCCGGATGTCCGCGTAGACACCAAACTGAACAAGGCCGTCTGGTCCAAAGGAATACGGTAATACATAGTCAATGTGCATAGTGTACTTTGGAAGCTTTTGCAGGCCCTTGTCACTTGTAGATTGCTTGTTCAATTTTTGATATCAAGTGGGTTCTTACCTGTCAAAATTTGCAGATAAAACTTCTGTATAAGGCTCACATCACAAGTTTTTTACGCATTTACTTTTTTCACACTGAGTAAATGAAACATTCTTCCAGTGTTTGCTGTACCTTGTGTCTCTGTTGGCCGCAGAAATGTCCCATTCCGGATCCGGGTGAGGTGCGCCAGGAAACGGAACGAGGACGAGGATTCTCCTCACAAGTTCTACACTCTCGTCACCCACGTTACTGTGGACAGCTTTAAAGGTGAGTCACAGTTTCCAAATATCCACCCTCCTAGGGTTTTAGCACTGTAATAGCATTAGGCAATGCAAGGCCAGGTTGTTGCTGAACATAGAACATAAATGTATCAAAACCAGTGCCACAGGCAAGCCGTGTGAGTCATGCTGTATTATGTAAGCATGTCTTACGTTCTTGGAGTAGTCTAGTGCATGTGATCCCATGTGGAAAGAGCACGGTTGTACTTGCCACACGTTTTTCATTCGTTAAAATCTGTGTGTGTGTGTGTGTTAGAAATACGTATGGGAACTTTTCAGAGCACATCTTTCATAGACCTTCCCGCCACACTGCATGTTGTTGGAGATGATGGAGCATAGGCGCTGCTGAATCATTGAAGAGTGTTATTTTTCACTCCTCTGTGCCAAATGGTACTCTTCCCGAAAGGAAGTAGTTTGATAAGCATATTATTAATTGGGGTATTATCCTGTCACCACGGTTGAATTAGGAGTGTGTCCCTTGTCTCTAATTCTCCCAACAATCTGCTGATATTAACTTCACCCAGCTATAATATGGCAGTCTTCATTGCCTTAATTCATCCCCCTTTATCGGATATGCGGAAATGTTGAACTTCTGTTGTCATTTTAGACATGGAAACCTTTGCCTCCCCACAGTGGAGTATTGGGATGTGTAGTAATGTATTAATAGAATCTGAAGTATTTGCCAACTCCTGCTTTTTCAAGGTCATGTGTTGACTGCTATAGTGAATCCCTTATAGGAGATGTCATATAGAGTTACTGCTAGTTTGCCGACTGGCATATGGTAGGGTAGGTATCCCTATGTGCCTGGGACATGGCTAGAGGTTAGGGGATTAAATCTCGTGCAGCTAATCATGCAGATTTTGTGGCAACTGGAATTAATCATCTCTTAGTCATTGCATACATACATACATACATACATACATACATGGTCCTAGTGTGCATGCGTTTTAAGAGTATGCCATAGTGATGTTTTTCCTTGGTACTTCAAGTTGTCCATCATTTTACATTGGCTGGATAGTAGCTCTAGCTATGTAGGTGGTACATAGAGTCTTCACCTGAGTGTGATCTCTTAGAATGGTAGCTCTAGCTATGTAGGTGGTACATAGAGTCTTCACCTGAGTGTGATCTCTTAGAATGGTAGCTCTAGCTATGTAGGTGGTACATAGAGTCTTCACCTGAGAGTGATCTCTTAGAATGGTAGCTCTAGCTATGTAGGTGGTACATAGAGTCTTCACCTGAGAGAGATCTCTTAGAATGGTAGCTCTAGCTATGTAGGTGGTACATAGAGTCTTCACCTGAGTGTGATCTCTTAGAATGGTAGCTCTAGCTATGTAGGTGGTACATAGAGTCTTCACCTGAGTGTGATCTCTTAGAATGTTTAGTAGAGTCATTTTCGCGCCCAAAGAATGGAGCTGGTGTTTCCCCTTTTAAGGTGAATGTCGACACTTATGTACAGGAGAATAGTGTATTATGTTGACACTTAGCTGAACGACAGAAGCTTCTCGCAGAAAGTGGCTGCTAATGGTGCTGGACTGAAAACTCTCAGAGAGCTCAAAATAATGATGAAAATACCTCTCTGTTATCAGCCGCCCAATCTATGTAACCATGTGTCGACATCCATTTTCATTTTGTGAATTGAGTGTGTGTGTGTCCACCGCCTGTTTTTCAGGGAATTTGTGGCCATTGTTTTTGCTCTTCGTCCCTCTGTTTGCAGAGAGGGTTAGCATTCACCGTTATATCTGCCACCCTTTTCTCGCTGATTATTACCGTGTCTGTGTTGTTGTGTTTTTTATTGAACACTGCGCGGAGAAGTGTCAATCTGAGCATGATGTTACTGGGGTCGGTCAATCGGCACCTAGTATCTTGGTATCCCAATGCAAGTTAGCATGTCGGTTTGTTCTTTTTGTGTGCAGGTCTAGTGACGACTACAGTAGACACTGAAGACTAGAAGGACTTTGAAACATCAATAATGTATGTCTGTGAATTGTTCTTTCACTGTACATGCTCTCAATATGTTGTCACCCTCAAAATTTGAATGTGGAGTGTGGATAAGTGAATGTAGGAGTGTATATATAGGTGAATGTATTATACGTGGGAGTGCCGAGAGAGTGTTGGTTGTATGGGGCATATGGGGGGGAGGAATGCAAGGTGGAAGCAGTTGTAGTGCTTTTGGGACTGAAAGGGGAGGGAGGGGGCAACCCACAGGAGTGCAGCTTATGCCAGCTGTTGGGGAGTGTGGCTTGGTGGTGCCAATCTATGCTGGCTGCTGTCCCTTTCTCTCTGTCTTTGGAGTGTGTCCTACCTGCTCATGTGCAGAGGAAGACAGGTAGACTGCTTCTCTCCCTTTCCCTTCTCCCTGTGGAGGCTTCGGTACTGTTCATGTATGGCCCATCTGCCATACGAGCCCACCACAGTAATAAAGTGATTCCAAAGGACACACAAAGACCATTATTATTCAGAGGTGTTCTACACTAGAGCATTGTACTAACAACTGTTGGATTTCAATATCAGAAAGTTGTATACCGAGTGAGGATAGTGTAAGAACTCTCCTGTCTTCTTGGCTATTTGTTGGCACACTGTTAGCTCTCAATACTGGAGCCTCGTAATAGCTTTTGCTCTGCACCTAAGGAATAATTTAGTGGTGTGTCTGTGTCAGGTGCATTGCAACACAGCACAGCTTGATGCAAGAATGTATATACTTGTCACAAAACGAAGCTGCTATATAGAGGCACAACTCTTGTTTGAGCTTTACTTTTTCATCATGTAAAAGCTAGTGCCAGTATTAAGATCTCACTTTTTAGCTATTACAGCAGGGTGTCTGTGCTAGATTCTCTCCTATAATCTCAAAATTTTGGTTTGGAAAGTGCCGAGTGGTGTGTATGATAATAATTTTCACTTCCTGTTTGAGTTTGGTTCATGGGATCAGCGTTTTCTTGTTAACCAGAGTTTTGTGCAGAAAAAACACTTTTTTAAATATAAATGTGCAATTACAAATTGTGGTGTAATTAATATGACCTTGATGTGGGTTGATATCATAATGGGTGACTACAATAGCAGTGAAATGGTCGGTTTCGAAAAAATGAAACCTTGGTGCAGAAGATATAATAATAATTATAGTGCAGCAATAAAATATTTTCAGAGTTCTGAAGTTAGTTTTCATTCTAATGAATTACTGTTTAGATGATAGGCATGCTTTATATATAATAGGCCGGTAAAGCCTCTACATACATCTGTCCAATCTCCCCTTACCAGGAGATTTGTATTCAAGAGACAACAACAACAACAGTGCTTAAGAAGGCGATAAAGTTGGCAATGCACACAAAATGGGAAAAGTAGGTAGTGAAACACCCCACTGGAGGAAAAGTCTAGAGAGCAAACTCATTTCAAAGAAATAAACGGTTCCAGATGAAAAAACATCCAACAACAGAGCATGGTGTTCTTCAAAGGAAAACAACATCAAGACTGACGGTACTGTGTGTTGGGGTCTTCGAGATACGCAGCCATCTGCATCGGCGTGTAAATGTGTGTGGTCGTGTCTGGGCTTGGGACGGCGCTGTAAACCGGTTCGGAACCGGGCGAGGTCACCAGGGAGCTTGTTGAGATACTCCGAAAGTCGGGCATTGTGAGGATGGAGTCCTGGGGCTGGGTGGTGATGGAGACTGAGTGAGGACCCATGTTCCAGTAAGGTGTCCTGTCTGGGCCTGGACTGGAGGTGGGGGAGAGGTTGGGGCTCTGCGTGCACAGAGCGGCCGTAGCGCCTGCAACCGTGGTGGTAGTGGGAACGGCGGGATTCTCAAACAACTGCTGGAAGCTGTCCCTGTGCGAGGCCGAGGAAACCGGAGCTGGGATGGGCGAGGGTGTTGAGGCGTTCGAGATGGACGGTGGGTGGGAGAGGGTGACGGATGTGTTCACCATCTGTTCCTGGCACTGGCGTGGTGGATAGGCCACCTGGGGTGGCATCTCTTGGAACGGTGGGAAACCAGGTATGTTCCCACACTGCTGCCCGGGGGAGGAGCCCCCAGTGGCAAAGAAGATTCCGGGACTGCAGTTGGTGATTGAGTAGGGAATGAAGGGAGGCTGCTGGACGGGGACCGGAGCTGGCAGAGTCTGCCTGCAGGTGTGGCACACACCTATAGAGGAACAGAAAACGATAGAGTCCGTTTTAAGTTGGGTATAATTATAGACAAGAAGAATGATGAAGTGGTTATGGTACTTTTAAGCAACTGCTATATATTATAGGTCCGGGAAAAGAGCCGTGTGTGCTCCTATGCCGTGGTTTGAGGTGGAAAGCAAAATTCAAGGGTGTCGGGTGTCGCGTCTAACTGTCCAATTGCTTACCATTGGGGATGTAGTAGAAGGGGAGTGGTGCGCTGCATGTTCCTGCACGTCCACTGGACACCCTGACCTCAGCCTTGAGGGTTGGCCCCTGGTAATTTCTGAGCTCATCGGGAAGACGAGGTGTCTTCACAACCAGTACATTCTGTAGCGAAATAGTGGAAGTAAAGTCTAGCTTCAGGTGTGTGTGTGTGAGTGTAACCCTCTCTAAGGAAAACCCCAGAAATGAGGACACCACTCCTAATAAAGACACACTCAAAAACAGTTCTTGCATTGCAATTCAACCTCTAAGGACACCTCACTAATATCGGCACTTTCTTCTGTCCCATTTTGATCAGAGCGGTTCCACTACATTGTATAAAGGCTCATGATGTTCTATAAGCCTGCAGATATGCAAGGAGAACATCATACCTGGTGCGACTGTTCCTTGTCGACGTGGCCAAGCAGCTCCACCACTTGTGTGTCGGGGAGCATCACAGTGAAAGTAACTTTGGCTGTGTGGAGAGAAGAGGAACAGAAAGTAAGCACCATGTGCCTTAGCAAAGCTGTTATGCAATACATAGTCATAGATAGGTTTAGTGGAAAGTGTGTAGAACTTACGACATGTCATCTTTGTGCCTTTGATGACGATCTTTTCGTCGCCGTTGGCATGGCCGTACTCGGGGATGAGCCACTCCAACTCTGCACCTTCTGGTGGAGCACCTGAATCAAAAACACAAACAGCATAGTCATAGAGCTCTCTTATTGGCTAATAGGAGGTTTGGTTGCTTACAGAGTTGGATGGGCTTGGAGAGGACTTGTACTTTGATCTCGCGATCGGGAGCCAGTTGAAGAGTGGCGACGAAACGCAGACAGGCTGTCTTGTCGTTGCGAGCACTCTTTGCCTTGTCGGCCTTCCTGCCACCCTCCTTGCTGTAGTTCTTTGACTTTGTCTCTCTCCTGATCCTCAGGTCTTCAAATCTACACACAAAGAAAGCAGTGTTGTAATGGCATTCCACAGACAAAGAGAATTGGTGCTAATGACATTTGATAATGTTATCTACAGACAAAGTAATGGTGGTATTACTATGACAATATGTGACAAGTGAAATTTGATGCCTTAATGTTAGCACACACTGCAGAGATGCAAGATGACAGATGACATTTGTGTGGTAAGGCTTAGGAGCTAACTACTGGTAGGAATCCTTGGAATGTCTGCCAGTCACATGTAGTTCCCATGCCACCATAATTAATGCCTAGCCTACACACCCAATCCATTTATATCCATATACAGCACGTGCTTCCAAAAATAACCATGTGCTATGTATGCATTTATGGTGAGCAAAGCGACCTTTGAATTGTTGTACGAGCATGTGTATTTTCGTGATGCAGAGTCGGTCGTTACATAAATGGAAACTGTCCTATTCAGATGGGCTCGCTTTGCTCTCCGTAATAATATTATAGGGAGATAAACATTTTTTTTCCTTCTGCTTACTCGACAATCATGTTGGACTGAGGGTCAATCTTCTTGGAGAGTGCCTTCTGGCGATCTTTGGTCTCATCCAGGAAGCAGGAGCCATGCTTGCTCCCATCCTCGTGTACCAGACTCACTCTCACGGTACCCGAGTATGTCATGGGTCCAACAATCTATTGGGGTTGAGTATTATGATAATGAGTATAGTATACATGTTGATAATTGCTTCATCATGCTATAGAGTGTAGTACATCCTTCTCAGGTTCCACACAGGAAGTGCTTTTCAATGGGTATGAATATTGTTTGCCCACTGGTAGAGGACATTCCCTTTGTGAGATTAGAATCATTGTGCAAACACTTGCAATTTGCTGGACTGCTACCGTATTATGCGTGCACAAGCATCCTTCAGTTGGAGGGGGACAAAATATTTTCACGATTTTGAGGCCAGTGGGAACGCATTATGAAATGGATTTCCCATAATAGTATTAGTAGTGGTAATAATAGGTGATGGACTATCGCAAATGAACCTGGATGGGGAGTGATTTCCTCTGGATTTCTGCTTGCAAAACATGTAAAATGTGCACCTTACGTCTCATTTTAGATAACAGCATAATGCTGGAGGTATATTGGTGTACTATTATGTAACTCGCAGCAGAGAGAATTACCATACATACCTTAACTGCAGGATGGTTGTTTTCCCTTCCCTTCATAGGTCCTCGGATTCCCTCAGTCTCGTAGCGAGCTCTATAGTACTGCAAAAAGAGAGAAGTGCCATGAAATTTCGCAATCCTGCTGATTTGTAAACGTCAGCTGTTCTTGTAGACAGTTAGATCATGCATGCGCATACATTGCTTGCTATAATATATACCTCTTCTGGTTCCTGGTGGACCACTATGGAGTAGTCCTTCTCACTCAGTGCAGGCGTGGTAATGTCCATGCCTGGTGCAAGCCTTCCCTGCCGCTGCTGTTGAGCCTGTTGCTGCTGATGTTGCATGGCTTCGACCGACTGGAGGAAGTTAGCCAGGTCGACTTTGGAGTCTTCGCACTGCTGCTGCTGCTGTATGGCGTCGAAACCGCTCGGCTGGTACCCGTCGGTTGCCGCGGGGTAGCTCGGAGAGTCGCTGCTGAACGGCGTGGGCGGAGAGAGGGAGCTGCTGCTGGAATACAACAGCGGAGCGCTAGACGAATCTGCGATCAGGTCGGCGAACTCGGCGAAGGTGAAGGCCGAGGCGCTGGTGGTGGGTACGCAGTTGCGGGGGCGCTTCGGAGGAGGCGAGCAGCCGAAGTCGTCGGCAAAGGCAGATGTTGGAGACCCGTGGAAGGCGGATGGGCTGAAGGACGACGAGCGAGGAACGACTGCTACTTGGTTGCTTTCACTCGGGCTGTAGCTTCTATACATAGCGGATTGGCGCGGTGCTGCAGAAGTTTCAGAGGTTTTTGTAGCTGTGGGGTCCCAGTAGGTTTAGCTGCTGTCGCTTTTGCTAGCAATGTTTCCAAGTCGCGGTTTGGGGACGAAGCGTTGTTTGTGATATGCCTTCTTTTATAGCAGTTGCAAGGCCACAGGATGTCGATAATAACTACTGTTCGGTTGTATATTCTCAGTAAATTTGCGGTCGTCGTAAAAAGCCTGTAAGTATACTAAAGTAAGTAGTGTCGCGTGTCTGTCTATAAAGGTAAACGGGGAAGGGGGGACTCCCCACCGCATTACGTAACGTCTGCCTTATTTTTAGATTGGGGGCGTGGTCAACTGTGTGGGCATTTTATATGGCGTTGCATAGAGCTGTCCTGAAGAAGTCTCTTCCGCCCGGCCTTCCTCCGCGCGGATCTCTGCAGCCGCGAAGGTATATACGTACGCTGAGCAGTACCAGATTTTCGCGAGTGCGCCTTACCTCGGACACAAAAGGCCGCCCCCCCCCGACGCATTTCACCCCCTCACCAGATAGCTAGCGGAGTGTTTTGCCGTTTTTTTCCTGATTCTTTTCAGAATAAATGTTAGGCAGGCGAGCTCTAAACCTTAGAGACTAGTATTTGCGTGTGGTGGAAGAATGCACGGGGCTGGCCTTTGCTGCACACTTTCACATTCGGCTGCCATATGGGCTCGATACGGACAGTTTTAAGGTATATACCCACGTGGCATACAAGTATTTTGATTCCATTTCAATACCTGCAGGAGTCCAATTAGATAACATGTGCATTCTTTTCTCTTTTGGGTATATATTTTTTTCTGGAATTTAAGATTCTATTTCAAAATTAGCATGGGGTCGTTAATTGTAGTGAGTGCGCTGACATGTATCATGTCGCTTTACGTCGTTCTTCACAGTTTTTCAGATGTTTCTTAACTTTGTCTCCAATTATTCATTTTTTGGCCTGATAACGTGCAAAGCTAGACCTTCCCCCTTCCTTTTTGTGTGTGTATACACATTGTGCTAATGTCCTGAAAGTGAGGGTTTGTCGTTTCTGCTCCATGTAAGAGTATGTCCGCTGCAAATGGACAACAAGAAGAGAAACAAATTGTACGTGGCTGCCATTTCGGTTTCCTGATAATTTCGTGTGTACTCAAAACTGTTTACGAAAACAGTTTTCTCAGTTTACGTAACACTAGGACCTGCTCCTAAGTGTCCTCTACTTGTGTCTCGTGTTTTTCATATAAAACACACAACAACCGATTAATTTATGGATGTACAAACCTGGACAATAATCTTGCAGCTTTTAGTTATAAAATTGAAGTAAGGTCGATTCAGCTCAAGTGTGTATTTGAGTAGGGTGTGTGATTATGCGTGTCGATCTGCACATACACTGATTCAAGATCTTTGGGAAAGGGATTTGAAATCTCCCGTGTTCCTGTGTATGGGTGTGTACACGTGGTTGTATGTGTGTGTTACACTGCCGGCCGGGGGGGGGCATCAAGATACCAGTCACGTTTGTCTGGAGCTGACAACATGGACCGAAGGGAAAGTAATGCCAGGGTTTTCTGGGTCTTTGAAGTGCAGACCGATTTTCTGTGTTGGGTCTGTACACTCTTGTCTAGGTGCACATATGATTGTATGTACCACATCCTACCTGGGTGCCCGTATGAATTTATGTGTACTAACCACTCCATCCATAACTGTACGTGTCCAGACTATTACGGAAACCCATATCTCAAGGCTGTGCATGTCTAGACAACCCAGACAACCCAGACAACCCAGACAACCCAGGGTGGATGGAAGCTGCTCAGAGAATATCTACACTTTGATGAATTTCCACTCTGAACTCTCACATGTGTATATAGAAATGTTATATAGTGTGCTGGAAAATGTATTAGGAACCGTACAAGATTGAGTGGCACTGCGAATTATCCGTGCGTTAGGTAACGTTATGTAATGCCATGGTAGCTGTACAACTAAGGGAGTTTTTAGGAAGACCTTGAATGCATGGGATCTCATAGTATAGTCTGTGTTTTGGAGTATATTATACTCTTTGCTATACTTACTTGGGGGGGGGTTGTAGGTTATCTCTTCAAAATATCTTATCACCTACACATGAGGCCTGGGTATAACGTAACAGAGGAAAGAGAGAGGAAAAATAAGTTTGTTTCAGGGTCTCAACTTTGTTTAACTCGGAAGATTATTTCCTTATTTCAGGAGTGTTTCCTCCTATTTGTACTCATAACGATTAATCACAAGTGAACAACAAGTGCCAAAGCCAACAGCAGCCTATGCGTAACTAAAACCTTTGCCAAAAAAAGGCGATTAAGGATGAGCAACTTTGTGAATGTAGTCAGACGGTTAGCAATGCGGGCTATATCATAGCGGATACTTTCACTACTTCACAAACTTCACACGATTTTACTGTTTTCAGCGTATTGTAAAGCGCCGATTCTCATTTTTCCCCAGGAACAACATCTTGCTAGATTCTTACATAACGATGTATGTCGTTTGCTTTGCCAGAATAAAGGTTAGTTGGTTGTTCTGGTTTCCACGGTGTACAAACGTGGGATTTTGGGGGTGAGAAAAACGTTCCCATGTCTCTTGATATCGGGATCTCCTGATTGTAGGGTTCTCCTCTCGGTGTTGTTTTTTGGCGTCTGTTTGTCCCCTCACATGACTGGGACTTGAAGGTGAACCATCCACAGTCTCTTTTGGGGAGACGTGCGGTTTTTTCTCGCGCCCGCCGCCAAACCGGCTCCGTACGTGACAGAAACCGGTTTGACAACTCGAAAACGTGAATTAAGTGTATTCGCAAGTGAAAACAGGTCGATCGAGTTTTTTAGGCGTGTCCCGTAACAAACAAGTTCTCCTTCATGTGTAGAATGGTTTGTAACCAGTATACAAATGTAGCCTACGTATTTTGCCTCGCTAATTTGTCAAATTCAATTATTTGGCAGCTCCAGATTTCTTACTTTACGCAGTATCTGTTATATGCACCCTTTCAAGAAGGAACGTCAAGCGGTAATGAATTAAATTACATTTTGTGTTTGTGAACACCTGTTTTCACTTTACTGTGTCTGCATTATCATAAATGTAGCCCATTACGAGTTAGCTGTAATTTATCTTTGGTATTCCAGTGAAGAAAGCTATCCATGTAAGTGGTTGCACGCTTACTCGCATTAGGTGACTTTTAGCAGAACATAAATTGAACGTGACATACACATAAGCAGCTGTTAAATGATTATAAAGTGTGCACATGCTTGAAAAAAGAGGCTGTCCTGGGTGTAGTTGACTTGTTTGTTGTGCCTTTGCCTTTCTACCTCGTAGTTCATACATGCTCTACAATACTTACAAGCGGCAGCATAAGCTACATACATACAGTACATGGTGCTTTTGTACCCAAGGCCCGGTTCTAAGTATAGGTTTTCGATGCACAATGAGTTTCGAACAGGAGAACTAATGCGGTGAGTCAAGGTTGGAGGAGGAATCCTCATTCTCAAGATAAGCTGGTTCAGTGGCTGCCACAGTGGCAGCTGAATCAGAACCATGTGATCCCTCCCTCCCTCCTACGTTGATAATGGCCCAGGCAGACTTCCTCTTAGAACTACACTGTTTGCACAGATAATTATAGTTGCATATTTGGATAAGTCGTATTACTCTGGCTTTGAGGTGGAGATTCTCTGTGCCAGTTCATTCTCTCTTCATCTCCTTTTGTTCTCTTTCGACTTTGGATCTTTTTTTGAGCAAACTTCCCACATTTAGTCCTGTAGTTGTGTATCTTGCCACCCATTCCTTCCCTCCTCCCCTTTCTTCTTACGCAATTCTTCAGTCAATGTATATACATAATGTGCTCTTTGCCCAGCTTTCTAGCCTTCTTCTAACTTCGTGTTAAACTCTAAAAGAGCTTTCTCGGGTACGTTTGAGTCGTCATATTCTGTATATTATTCTTGTCTTAGAGAAGCATAGTTACAGCTACACTAGTATGAGACACATACGCAGTAGAGGGCTGGCAGTAGAGTGGCTGGCAGACGATTACATAATCATCAGACATATCCATAGAGTTGAAAATCATATAGAGACACTTCAAAAACACCCAGACTCGCCAAAAGACCCGGAAACGTCTGCATAACCGTGGACTAGGGACGTATATGTACACAGAATCTGGGAGATCAAAGGCCTCTGCGATATTGGTTGGTCAAAACGAAGGCACCCTGGGGCACACACACACACTCTGGTGCATCCCAGGAATTCAGCAAGGATATGGGTGCAATGGTCTAGACCATAAGAGACCGAGGGGGGGAGGGGGTTTCATATGCATCCACACAGAGCTGCTGTAGGCCTGGGGGCTTGGCCAACCAGGAAGTTATGTAAGATAATGAGGCACACACACTCCTCTGCCTACACAGCTCTCTGTACTCTGTGGCCTCTGGTGTAGTATATTGTAGTGTGATTTGTTCTGTCTGAGTGAGTGGAGGAAAATATCCCTGGAAGTGACGAACCCTGTGCACCCACATACCATCCCCATCATGTCACCCATGTGAAATGCCCCAGTCGACAAGACTGGTACTATAGCAGGCTGTTATGTGAGCTGATTAGTATGCCGATAGTACTCAATAGGGGGTGTTTTTATATCAAGACACGGTCCACATGGACTGACCTTTGCATTGTGCTACAGAGTTGCATAGCTTGTAACTTTATGGTGTTGTGTAATATTATCTCCCGCAAGAACAAAGTGTATAGCAATTTTTGTCCAAAAGTGTACCCTAAATCCTACACGCAGTATATAGCTTAAATGAGTATCTTTCTGCTGAGCTGCATAGGTAATATTGTCTATTACGTAGCTAACTAAAATCCTGAGTCAAAAGTCACTATCTATCTTAGATATATACGTAGCTCAAAAGGCCCGACCTGTTGACATTAACTGTTTTAATTTGAGGCTAACCGGGCGGCAAATCCGCCTCCAGCTAAGCGTAAACACTGCGACTGTCTCACACAGTGTATTTTGCTGTACAATTGGCTATCGTACAATCTCCACGCCGTGGTTTGCAAACACAATGAGGCACAGCTCTCTTGATAATATCCAGTGGGTAAACTGAAACTTATGCGGCGAATACACTTATCGTGAATTGAAAGTTTTTGTCGAACTAAGACCATAGTTTTGGTAAGCCGAAGTGGTTTTCAAAGCCTGTGGCTGACCTACAAGTACATGTTAATGGCTGTTTACGAAAACAGTTTGCGACCATCGAAAGAGGCATTCCTTCCGACTTGTGTTTTTTTGCCTGAATGGAATATGAATGAAGATGATTTATTTTCACAGTGTCTGACTCAATCGAAAACCTCGCGTGTACTTTTTTTTTGCAGAAATGAGCATATGCACGTTTCAAAGGTTAATACATTAGTAGGTATATATACGTACTCCAACTAAGTTTATATAACAATGGTTAACTATACCACCGATAAAAGTTTGTTTTTGGTGCACTAATGGAGTGTGTGGCCGAAAAACTACTCTCCTATTTCTCTTGCCATCTTTGTATTTTTTTTCTAGCTACATACCCTGGTCCTTCTTCTAACTCGTTGCATAAAGAAAGTAGACCTCTCTGAAGAGACATTTCTGATTGTGTGATTTGGGACAAAGAGTGGAAGCAAAGTGCAACTAAGAAGAGTAGTAAAACCAATGCTCTTTATAGTAGGCCAAAGGCACTATCCTTTTGCTTATAGCGTATTAAGTGTTGAATCTGGACTCTAAGTGCTGTATGCCTCATTTACTAACCAAGCCAACTGGAAAAGCTCTGGTACTCTGGTTCCAGTTTGTGTGAGGAAGAAGGATGGTTTGTGTTAGCTGGGTCTGCAGTCAGCAGGCAGGGGGGGTATGCTGCGAAGACGAAGAAACCTCGTTACGCCCCAGACGGAATCCAGTCTGGAATTCATGCCTGTTGGAATGATGTGGTTGGTTGCCCAGTAATCCCCGCAGCTGTCTGCATTGTAACCCCCCTCCCCCCCCTGCTCCCTTGGTCGTTGTCTCTTCTTTGAGGAATGGTCTCTGTGTGCGTCTGAGGACGACCACCAGTGTATTATGTAATGCAGCAGCATCACTCGTATCATGTATCTAAAAGCCTACTAGTGAACCTCTGTTGTGCCTAAGCAGTGTACGTCTTGTGCAACACTATGGTAATGTATGGCTGCAATGCTACTTGTTGGATATCCCTAGGCAACCGACATGTATGAAGCTAGGTACTGGGGGATTGTATCAGCCTATACAATCCTATGTGTGCAAGCAGGGTTCATACATGTCAATTGCCTAGGGATATCCAACAAATCTGTTGCAGTACCCAGACAGGACAGCATGAGCCCTTACAGGGCTCATGCTGTCCTGTCTGGGCACTGCAACATATATGTACAGTGCTGTTTGGATTAACTACAATGTTGTATTAACTAATGTTTCTACATTACAGTCTTCATTGGTGGTGTCAGTAATGTTGACCATTTTATGTAGGATACATATGTAGAATATGCATGCAACATGCCATGCAGTAATAGTCTTGATTTTACATATTATAGCTCATTTGATTTGTATCACGCACCGGTGAGCCTTAAATACCCCCACTTTATGTCCCCTCTCTCCCTCCTCTCTCCCTCTCCCTCCACTCTCAAGTTGTAGCGGTGTCCCTGATCGAAATGAGCAACCAACGTACATATCTCTCGTTTCACAGTACATTATCCTATACCACTGCTCCTCCCATACATTACACACCTGTAGTCAGTGATCCTGTGGCCGTCTATCTCCAGACTGGTTGACTGCCGCCCATACCCCCCCTCCTGACACAAAGTCTGTTAGCCTGACCATCAAAAACAGATCATGTGTACTCCTGAATACTCAACCCTCATACATTTAACCCCCACTGCTATCATGTGTACACGTGAATGCTCAACCCGCAAATATTCTCATACATTTAAACCCCACTGTTCACGGGAATGCGAATGAGTGTGTGTTCATCCGGTGCAAGTACAATACACAGATACGAGAGTCAATATCTGATATCGTAACATTATCCCAGAGCCTTCTTGTAGGCAGTAACGATACCCTGGACTAAAGGCTCCTTCAGGCTCAGTGTATTATTACAATGACACACCACTCTTATCGTATTATCTGCAGTATCCCAATCTGGTATCGTATTATCGTTGTGTGTATTATTTTGTGGATCCCCTAAGCACCGCAGTGACTGAGGTCGGGGAAAGGTTAATTCAGACAAAGGAACTGGTGCTATCAGTTGGCATGCTCTTGTCTACTCTGGACATCCTGTCCGCCGGCGGCTCCTTGTGGCCACGCCACTATTTAGAGTCAGTCAGACTCTTAGTCTGGGGCTCCATTTCCAGCCTTTACCTTCCCACGGCTGCATACATACATAGCTGTGTTTTTGACACAGGGGAGGTACAGTTATCAAATTAGCCCTGGAAGTTTTTAACATTTTTGCTTCATTGTAAGTAGATGTCCGTTGTGGGTGTATAACTTGGTTACTCTTGGTAGATTTTTGCCCATATGATTTTTGTGGCAGCACATAATTATCTCAGGTTTCGAGTTAGCGGCGGAAGCGTCTGTAAAACAACTGACATCAGAGATTTGCTCTCAGTATGCTAACACAGTATGATAAGGAGAGGAAGTATGCAGTAATACTGAAATAAGTGCAGGAAATGTGTTTGCATCCTCCACCGTGTGTGCACCTTTCTGTGGTATCTGTCAACAGAAGACTCGACCAAATCCTGCTTTACCTCCATTTTCCTCTTGCCTCCGGGAACTCCATGTTTTAGCTCTCTCTCTCTCTCTCTCTCTTGCACCTTCAGCTTCACTTGATTGACATGTACGTTCCTGTTAACAGCTCTGTTTCAGACACAAACACTACCAGACATGGCCAGTGATTGCTCTTACCAATGTTGTCCAGGAACCATGTGTGTGTGTGTGTGCAAGAGTATCAAGTATCACATGCTTCAGTTGCCTCAGGTATTACATATGCACAATAAAAGCGTTGGTTCAACTACACTTTCTTGCACGAGATCGAATGCTTACTCTATTTAGATTAGGTTATTGAAGAACAGAGGAGAGGGAGAGCGAGTGTGTGTGTTGTCTGTTAAAAGGCTCACACAATTCTTATCCCCTCATCTACGTATGCTTGTAATGTACCGGCAGTTGATGGCCTCGTGGTGATAGCCATCAGTCTGTCTGGTGTTCCGCAGTCTTCCTCAGGGAAAGGTGGGCACGTGGACGTGAGATCACTGGAACAAGGATGAACCCGGCAGACTGCTGGAAAAACCCTCTGTAGGGATGTTCAATGGTCATTATGACCAATTTAGGTTTAAGTAGGACATTACTCCAGTTTCATTGCCCGAGACTGTTTGTTGTTGTTGTTTACAAACTTATTCCAGCCCTTTGTCTTTAAAAAAATATTGCATGGAGTGTCAATAAACGACGCCTCTTTACAAGTCACTTGTTGTATGTTTTAACCTCTGAACAAGGAACACCTGTGTATTAATCTTCTAGTCCCCAGTGTGTATATACTTCCTCCAGAGGACAAGGATTTTTTTACTGGCGATTTCAATGCACACATAGCAGAGCAACCCTGTGTCTAACTCACAAGGCCTGGCACTTAGGGATCTTGTTGAACGAAATAACCTTTTTGTGGCTCCCCTTGACAAGGGCCCTGGTTACACATGATTATTGTAGTGGTCACACAAGAACAACTGTTGATTACATACTCGTAAATCAGTGCACCTCCATTTAGAGTTTTGTTGCACGCTGCAAAGAGAATCCAAAGCGCTAATTGTCTTTTCCGTCCATTAGTGTGTGTTTGTGTTTGCCTGGAATCTATGGTATGTATTCAGGTAGTGGAGTAATTGGTGTCGTTTTCCTGGGCGTGAAATCCCCTACCCCCAGACAGAATGACTGGCGTTGGGTGGATCCTGACATGCCGTGCATGGCTAACTTGTACTGACAGCTAACACAGTAACAGTATACTTCCCCATTGCATGGCGCAGCATACGTACTTCTCTCTTACCATTGCACACGGTAATGTTCTCTCTTAACATACCCATGTACACATACATACTGTGTATCAGTGTGATGTGGTGTTTGTATATAACTAGACCTCCTGTTGCCATTTCATTAGGGTTAGCTTTACCCCACAGTGTACACACGTCGCTCCAATTCCATTGTATGTCTGTCCAAGTCGATTGTATTCAGCCTTAAAAGTTGCGTATTAAATCTGTTGAGGCTGCATACCGAAAGGTTTTAGAAATGGAAATTGTTTTCAAAGCTGCATATATGTGTATGTATGTATATACCATTGTTTCGCACAAGGTTTATCTCACATGATGGAACATTTTTTGATGTGTGAGAAGGTAGGATGCTCATTCACTTCTCATTCAACTGCCATTCTACTGTCTAATCTATGTGAGTCGGTAGAGCGCTCTCTAAAGCATATAGTATATATAGAGAAGCTCAGCCGACCGACCGCAGAGCGTATCTCTGCGAGTCAACATCCGCTGTTTTCCTCCAGACACCCACTGCAGTCATATAATGATACCGTAAGTGTACATCAAAGTGAGAAAGGGCAGGCGGAAATCTGCACTTATATTGTCTGATGACATTTTCCGAGTTGAACTTCCTCCATCTCCAGACACACTAGTGTGGCAGACATTGCCTGCCACGGGTGAGTGGGGCAAGAAGGTTAGATCAAAGTGGGATTCCATGTGAAGGCTATTCCCTGTCTGAACTCTGTTCTCCTGCATTCCTTTGTGCTGACACACCGACCCATTGTCGCCCGTTGCTATTACTAATTTTCATCTCCTGCTTCTGTCTGCCATGCATCCTGTACTGATACCATAGCGTAGACTATTTACTGTGTCCTCTTGCCCCTGTCTATGTGGAGGGAGGTTGTGAGGATACCACGGGGGTTTCTGGCTAGACAAGTTGTATTGTCGAGTGTGTATGCAACTCCACAGGCCATTGATGCACACTCCACAGGCCGTTGGTATACAATGGTAGTGTGTGTGTGTGTTTTTGAGCGCTGGGTTTGAACTAAAAGAGTTTGCTCAACCTTCTGAGTTGCTTCAGTAAACATAGAAAGTCGGTGAAAACAATTCATTGTGTGTGTGTGTGTGTCTGTATGTACGTATATTCTCACTTGCAATTTGTTTGCTATACTGCTACGTATGTGCCAGTTCTCTCTTTCATTTGCCACTGGCTGGAAAAGGGTCTTAATGCCCAGTGCCTGATACCACTTCCCACTGCAGACATACCTTCTTTGACCCCCACTTGTGCATGCCCCTTTTGTTGGCACAACAATCTAATTCTGTGGGATAAATAGTACCAAGGTACTTGGTGGTACTGTGCACGTCATGTGAAGATCTTTTAGCTGTGGCCACTTCAAGAGAGGTTGGCTGGCTGGGCTGAATCACTCGTACAGAGCAAAGCATTCTAGAGAGGGCTCCACCAACTGAGCTACTGAGGCAGCTCAACTGTCTGGGCTGAATCACTCATACAGAGCAAAGCAGAGCACTCTGTGTTCTAGAGAGGGCTCTACCAACTGAGCTACTGAGGCAGCTCAACTGGCTGAGCTGAATCACGCAAGGCAGAGCACTCTGTGTTCTAGAGAGGGCTCCACCAACTGAGCTACTGAGGCAGCTCAGCTGGCTGGGCTGAATCACTCATACAGAGCAAGGCAGGGGGCTCTAACAACCGAGGCAGCTCAGCTGGCAGGGTTGAATCATTCAACGAAATATTTCGTCAGATGGGGGCATTCCCTAAGAAACCTGTCTTGTTCAGCAATTTTTAGGGGTTAAGATTAATGAATATCAAAGAAACCAGGAGGAAATCATTTATCACAGCTACAGAATGTGTTTTCATGGTCAATGAATAATATCGTTCAAGGTTCTAAAATAAGCCAACGTTCATTGCTATTTATAATTCATGTGCATGGTTAACTCCTTCCGGTTGTGCTAATGCATATTGGGTGATGTAATGTCAGCAATCATTCTCATGGATACGTACGTATGTAGATGTAACTGTTTAGAAAAGGCAAATGAAGCACACAACGTTTTTGTTACATGATTCTGTCATCACAAGCCAAAATAATACATATGTAGTTGCCTACGTAGGTGGCAAACTTTGCCAAAAGGAATCAAAATCGTTTTGTCCTTCTCGACATAGCTTGTTCGCAGTCTTTGATGAAGCGATGACCAGTGATTGTGTACTGCGATCATAGGCCACAACCGTACACAAAATACTTGTGTCCAACTTTGCATTAAAATTAATGTTTTGACCGCTTCTCGACCCCCAAGTCAAACGAACATTTGGCAACAAATGTTGGTCCCATATATTCAGTACGTGATTCACCGTGTGACTATGTGATGCACATGCCCACCATTCTGTAGCTCAAAGAGATTCGCGATTACAAATCCGTTGGCTAGACACATAACTGAGACATTAGTCAACAGCCAAAGGCAAGGTTTCTTAAGGAAAGCCTAGGATTCTGAGAAAGAAATGATTGCCTTGGCATTGGCCAATTAGTTAAACCTTATTCAGTATAGTAGTCATCGAGTTCTGCAGTTTCCTCCCGCGATATTTTCCCACCATACAGACTTTGAGCCCATATTATTATACTTAGAGTGAACTTTTGTTATATTTCGTAATTGTTGTTTAGTTATGTAATCGTTGAGCGAAGTGCCACACACACACTCTCCCTCTGTCTCCCTCCCCCTCTCTCTACCTGCAGTGGGGGAGGCGGTCGAAGTGGCAGGAAGAAGGATTACTCTCCTCTTCCATGGAGTGACTTCTTCGACACTCATCAAGATGTTAGAGCTGGAGCTAATGTATCCCACCCTCCCTCCCTCCTCCGTCTTGCCTTCTGTCAAACTCACTCGTACTATAGAATACTTCTTGCACAAACTGCTGGTCAACGTTGGTGCGTACGTATAATTGCATGGGGTAAGTTCACCTCACTACATATTTTTAAGGCCATCAGCCAAACCAGACATAATCATCATGTGACATAAGTAAATATACGTACTTAGTGCATGGCTGATAGTACGTAACTTATAATGTATCTGGCGAAGCTCATCGGAATAAAAGATATGATTGCTAGGCAAGAAATATGGGTTGCGTCCTTCACGTAGCAGCTGTTTTTATTTTCCTGTCTGTAATTGCATTTTCCTTCTTTTCATTACCTCAATTATGATATGCTCTAATGTGTGAGGCTCAAAAGTCGGCAGGAGAGCTGATTCATTGGAATTGTGGTTATGCAAGAGAATGAACATGGCCCAACATCCTTGCCCTCAACTCATCTTCCTGTTTGTACCGTGTGGATGTCTAACTTTCGTTGACATGCCTTTTCTATCTCTACCCGTCTCCCTGGTTACTTAACACTTTCTGCCACTAACTTAATACTGAGGAGTATGCACAAAAAAATCGCATCATTATGATGTAATGCGGAGAAGCTCCTGTTCAACTGAGTGTATACACTGATGGTGTAGGTGGTATTCCAAGTATGATTCCTGATTTCCAGAGAAAGGTGGTAGTTTGGTACATGTTAATGAGGATTTTTACTGCATTAGGCCACAGGAATGTCAGCCATGTGAATGTGCATGAGTGTGCAATGTCCACTGTCTTGCATGTATATACTTCCACATTATCAACTGGTGTATGTACAACTTCAGCCAGGGCTTAGAGCCTCAGGGAATACGTCTTGGCTAGAATGGCTGCAACAGTGAGTCAAACACGAGTTGCACCATTTCAGTGGTTTTACACGTATTGTGGCTAAGAGTAGCACCATTATATACCAGCCCTAGCCAATACCAGAAAGTCATATGCAATTCAGACGACTACCCTTCGCTCACCAATATACGTCTTACTGAGCTCGGGTACATTGTGTATTGCATGTAAATAACAGATAGCATCAGTTATGCTCCCTTCGTTATTCCTCTTCAATGGTAGCAGACTATGAGTATGTACACATACCCTTGGAAAATTTCATTGACATTCCAGAGACTGAACAATTCTTCATTAAAGATTTAATCAATACGTTAAAGATTTAATCAATGTCATTTGTAGAAGTTCAGAACTGTCCTAATGGGAGCTTGTAAGATTCACACTATTACCAGTGTGATGTTTATACATACACACACATGAGGGAGTTTAATGAAGACTTCCCAACACTCTTTGAGAGAGAGCTCAAATGAAATCATTTTGCTCTGACTACTCTAACATGTGTGTCTCACGCCCTGACCTACAATCTATGTTAACACCACACACACACACACACACACACACACACACACACACACACACACACACACACACACACCACACACACACACACACACACACACACACACACACACACACACACACACACACACACACACACACACACACACACACACACACACACACACACACACACACACACACACGCACAGTCTATTGCACACAAAGTTGTTTAGTCCCCTACTATACATACAGCACTGTTAGCATGCATGTGGCAGTGTTTTGGTCTCCTAGGAAACGCCTCCACGATTAGGAAGTATCACTTCCAGAATTAAAACCTATTTTGTATATGTGCATACATAACCACGTTGAATAATGAGGAACGTAAGTATGTATCATGCCAGGTTACCATTCCCTGGGGTGTATAATTGACGTTTCACTCTGATGTTGGTCATTGATACGTACATGTATGGATGCATTATCCGCAAAATATGGGCATTAGATGTGGCGTGAATGCCTAATCTCATTTCCTTATGACGTGCACATCTGAACGCACGCTAACTGAGCGCGTGAGAAGTCGATGATAGATAGGTGTGCTATTTACTCTGACACAACCACCACCAAGGGAGAGGTTCGCATACTGTAATTACGTAGATTTACGTGGTGCATTCTTTTTCCAGGAACACTCTCTACAGCCATTCACTGTAGGTGTTCTATTTCTCTGCCACTGTCCAGCTCTAGTGCTACGCCCACACAAATTAGGACACCTGAACGCTTGTTGAGAATTGAGAATGTGAACTAGACAAGTAAATAAAAAAATTATTCCCAAAAAGTGTGGAATATAGGGATGCCATAAAAAGCAAGGAGACAAGACAGGGATGACCTATATGGTGTATGTGATGAGATGGGATGATGGTTACATCTTCAAACTTACATTACTTGCTTGTGTAAATTTTACTCCACACAAGCCCTATATTCCTGGGAGGATTTTGCTCCGTATGTATCCCAATTTGGTTGTCTTGCAACAGGAAAAGGCTAACGAGACACGTGTGAAGAATTGTGTCATTGTAGTCTCGTTTTCCTTATTGCCATGGATACCTAATCACCTGGTAATAAGAGGGAATAGTGATCTGTTACACTACGTGTAAGGTCTGTGGTTCGTTCTCAGCTCATGAGAAATATTACTCTTTTGTAGGACTTTACGTACTCGGTATGTCTCCCGGTTTTTATCTAGGAAATATAATTATAGTAAAGCTGTACATAGTTTGGTGAGGCCTTTTCGTTTTTGTCATGGAGACATAATGACCTGGTAACGAGAAGGAACCTAGTGATCTGTATCTATGTAATGTCTCTTCTTTTTGTCATGGAGACATAATGACCTGATAACGAGTGATCTGTATCTATGTCATGTCTCTGTGGTATGTATATACTAATACTAATGTAACTCATGAAATTATTGCCTTTTAAAGTCGTTTTTCGATGTCTAAGAGGAAAGTATCCAGGAAAACCTGGTTTGTTTCTCTAGTATCTAAGGCAACAGAAAAGCTGTAGCTAGGGAGACGTAAAGAATGTCCCCGTACTAACGTGTAGCTAGGGACATGTGGAAAAATGTGCATTCCTTTAGTATGCTATAGATACTTGTGGCGCACGCTATGTGCATTAGGTAATCTCCAACATGATTTGTTTTAACAAAAAGTATGATCTTGTTATTCTAACAGCATGGGAATCAGTAAGTAAAAGTACCAACGTTGTTTGAAAATAATTATCATTTCTCACAAACGTACACTAAACTGCACGTATCACTGCTCAAAAAATGAGTTTAATTGACTTGCCTTGATTGGCAATTATTGGTGAACATACTCTACCAAATTAGACAATTTCATTGTGTCTGAAGGAAGAGGTCTTTCTCATCATGTGGATATGCCTTTTGACTCTATTCCGTTTAGAAGTGGATATTCCAAGTATCACAGATTTCTAGTTATAGCAACAGTCAAAGTAAACAGGAAAACACAAAACCCTTTGATCCACTGATATAGGTACTTACTACCTTCCATGCACATGTATAGTGGGAATGGCAGAATGATGATTGTAACAGTCAAAGTCAGCACGGAAGACACAGATCTCTTTGATCAGACATACTATATATCTTCCAAGCACTATTATATAAGCACTACTGTTCCATCCTATGCAGGTAGCGCACCAAAAGAGAAACACACACAAATATCCACAGATCTCTGATTTCAGAACTGTATAATGGATGCGGTCTGCTGCTGTACAACGTACTGTACGCCTGCTAGTTAAGCGAGAGGGGTAACCACCAACTTCAAACAGATCTCTGATTTCGGAACTGTATAATGGATGGGGTCTGCTGCTGTACAACGTACTGTACGCCTGCTAGTTAAGCGAGACGGGTAACCACCAACTTCAAACAGATCTCTGATTTCGAACTGTATAATGGATGGTCTGCTGTAAACTGCTGCTGTTAAGGAGGGGTAACAACTTTTTCGACGTAAATGATGTGTGCTGTACGACGTACTGCTAGTTAAGCGAGACGGGTAACCACCGACTTCAAACAGATCTCTTATTTCGGAACTAAATACCTTCGCAGCATGCAATGCAGCGAGTGGTCTAGTGTTTTGTATGGTAACCGGAGCACAAGCAAACCCCACAGCTGTATCTCTTATATAGCCTCATTCCTCGTTATCTAGGGGGATAACCTCCTCTCTTATACACACCCAGTACATATTATGGTAGGTATACATAATATATATATATATTGGCATGATTCCAAGCTCTCCAATTACATCCCTTATCTTTTCTTTTTCTCTCTTCTTTCCATACAAGCACAAGGTGTTTACAGTATTACTAGCAAAAAAATTTGTTCGAGTCACATAAAAAGCAATTTGTCGGCTAAACGATTACGCGGTCAACATGCTAAAACCAAAGTTTGTGAGACTTCGTAAATTTTCTATCTTTTGCAATTACGTGTTCTACCATCATGCGTATTTACTTCTACATGGTGATCAGTTTGTAGGATGTGTATATACACCATTTCTTGACAAGTTGTATACAGTCTTTTCGAGTGTACCTGAAAGGAAGTGGAGGTCCAGTGCTCCTGTTGCTCCACGGAGGAGGTCATTCTGCTCTCTCTTGGGCCGTGTTCTCTGTGAGTCCCCGAACCTTTGTACGTATGTGTTATATCAGGGCATTGTATACTTCAGTGGAACGCCTCTAAACCTGGACACCAATGGGACAGAACATTATGTCCTTATTAGTGAGGTGTTATAATTAGACTCGTTATTAGGGAGAGGAAAGGGGTTCTGTTTATAAATGTATACTCGTTTTGGAGGTGTCTTAGGGAGTTCTATTATATCTTGCCCCCAAAGAGTTTGAAAAAAGCTATATTATATGAATGTGTGGGCATCTTTCTTACTCTGTAGGTTTCAGTGAGTAAACTGGTGGAGTGTAGGATAGCAGCCATGGATATCAGAGGGCACGGTTAGTCACTTACATACCCTGATACGATCAGTGCATATTGGCATGCGCATGGAAGCAAGTCTATATAGAGTGCGACAGCTGTACGCTATTGAAACAACAAGGTAGGCCTGCTTTGCTAGCAATTACAATATTAGCTCTTGATGCAATTGAAACTTGCATCATATTTCTGCTGATTTGATGGGGAAATAGTGATATTTCACATCATTCGTTTCTCAAGGCAGTGCCAGGATGTATGCCAACTGTCATGTAGCTGGATAGTGGAGTGCAAATGTGTTATGTGGAGAATAGGGTTACCTAACTCTCTCGTACTTTTACTGAGAAGGTGGTTCTAAAAATATGCCAACCTACCAGCCTATATACTTTGACTATAGCTGGAGAATGCAGTGCAAGTATTTAACGTGGATAATACGTCGGCCTAAACTTCTCATACTTTTACTAAGAAGGCGGTTCAAAGAATGGGGCAAAATACCATCCCCAATACTTTGACTGTAGCCGGAGAGTGCGGTGCGAATGTTAAAATAGTGAGGCTAACATTTATTGCAACAAGGCAGTGCAAAGATCCAGTCCAAAGATTAGGCCAATCTACCATCCTTTTTTGGGTGGGGTAAATTTGTCGTATGTTTACCAAGAAGGGAATAGGCCAATCTACCATCTCTAATATCTCCACTGTAGCTGGAGACTGCAGTGAATGTATAATAATAATAGGGTAGCCTCAACTTCTCATACGTACACTCTTTTAATTGGAGCATTCCCCCTCTCACTCTGGCATCACATGTGTATGTCCACCACCTATGTTCTATTGGGATGTCCCACCTATTAGTATTCCCTTGCCCACATTAATTAAAGATGTGGCGTGTTGGAAGTGGGTTTGCTAACTACGTACCTGAGGTTTCTGGTATGCTCAATTGATACGTAATTCCGATTATTTCAAATACGGTGGAAGTGAGGTGTTGTGTTACGGGGGAGGACGACTCTTTGTAGGCAAGTGGGAGAGGGGGGAGACCTTTGTATAGAATGTGATAAGAGAGGGCTTTGTTCAGGTTGTGATCTCAGGAGTTAGTTCATCAGTTCTCAAACCTACAACCAGCGTAATGTAGTAATACGTAGTTACCTATACATTTATTATAGGTGGCACTATTAATGCATCCAGCCAGAACGCTGCACAAAGCCAAACATGTACATGACATTGGGTGTGTCTGTCTTATTTCCCAGACACCTCAACTTACCAGTGCCCCCAGCAACCCTCCTATCACAGCTCCCCAGATTAATCCAGAGACTAGGGGTCACTACTACACTCTATAACAGAGCCTCAGAATAAAGGACACATTGGAAATGTCAATTAGTTACAGTAGTCACACCTCGACGTGCAAAGTCCCGAGCATTGCACAGTTCCATAGATAGTACGAAAAAGCCATTTGCTGCATGTTGATAGAAGTCCCGAAAGTTCTCTAGCAGTCAAATGTCTGTGTACGTATTCTGCCATTTGACTGCTAGAAACCTTCTGGCATTAGAGAAACAATCTCTCTATAAAGGACACTTTATCAATCTAATGTTGGAGACACTATGACATCACTGTTTTTTCACTCTGGTTGTTTTAGAGCGACCAATGGTTTTTATAATATGCCTAATGGGGCAGATTCCAGAGGTATGGCATGCTATGTAGGGTCCAGATCGGATGACAGGAAATTCTTTGGCTGATTAGAACAACTCTCAACTAGGATAACTAATATCAAGGTTTTCCACACAACTTAAGTTTGCAGCTGTGAAGCTTTTTCGCAGTGCTATATTTTTGCTCATTTTGCAGTTTTTACGTTCGCAAAAATGTCCTCCTCACCTCGATATGCCATCTACGTTACTATGGAGACATAGACAAACATGTGCCCAGGAGCTGAGCCAAGCATTCCTGTGATTTCCTGTCGTGTACAACCATCAGAACCCTTGGGATTAGCCTAGACCTACATCACACACACACAGATAGCCAATCCAGATACGGTGAAAGATTATGTCAACATACTAAATATCCATATCCAAATTTCTCCATAGCTCCACACATCGTTGAGTTTGTAGCAAACACTTTCAATGATGTAATGCCTACTAAAAACTCCGCAGAATTGGATGGAGTATTCACACTATAACCATGCCATAAATTCTCTAGTAGTAGAGCTGCCTGATTTAGTTCTACTTAGTACACACACTCTGAGCACGTGCTTTAATGTATCCTGCGTATCAGGCAGAGTGCAAAATAATAGCCCTGTCTCCGGTTTTTTTTTGCACAATTGCTTCACGGTCACTCTTACCATAGGAAAATACGTACGTAGCTCCTTTATTGCAAAGCTGCATACTGTATAGTTAATTCAGGGTGCATGAACTGCATGGATGAGAATGTGAATGTAACGACTTCGTTAGCCGTCGATCCTCTTTCATGATTGGTCTACTTTGTAAGCCATACATACCCTTCCCGTGGTCTGAAATTAGGATTACGATTTTTTGGGTTTCTAGGCAAAAGCTAAAATTCATGTTTTATCAGCTCCTAATTACGCCAATTTCGTACTAATACCATTGCCTGCATTGCTTCTTGACCCACACTCTCTATACCGGGCTTCAGTTTTTGTACCCATTGCAAGTTGGTTTCTGTTTGCATTGGCTTAAATCTTAACCTTCTGCTGTTCAGAGCAATATACTAAGATGTATGTATGCAGTTTGTCATCGAGTCAATTCAATTTTCTAACAAAATGGGTTTCAGTTCGTAGCTCCACATTGCCATGTTCGCAGACCTGCAGTTGAATTACTAAAAGTTCTACCCTCCTGTTACGTAATGCTGGTGCTGCTTTATAACCCGTGTGTGTCGTGTAACGAGTGTGGTCTAACTTCCTTAACCACTCCTTATAAAATCCCATGCAAAACCCCCTTGTTAAAGTTCATGGATGAAAACTTGCTGGTGGGCATCAAAACAGCATGTGACTTGGGCTTCAGACTTACTACATACATACATATAATCATACCTTCTCGTGCAGATTAGAATAGAACTACAACCTGCATACTATGATTGTATGAGGGGAAGTCCCCATGTGTCTATAGTTAGATTCAGTATAAACATTACGAGTGCAGGAATGCAGGATATGGAACTTGACTTTATTGCATTGTTAATTGGCAGGATATACGGCTACTGAGAACGATACCGATCTTTCCGCCAGTACTCTCCTCAGGTATATATAGTACAGTTGTAAGTAGACAAAGGGAGGGAGGTTTTATTCGGGTAAACCCTTTTTTGTGTCAATTGTTTCTCTCATGTCATGTCATGTGTATGTTGTGTTGTGTGTTTTATATTTTGGGGTTTGTAAATATGGTGGTGGTGGTTTTTATTTTCTCTATCTATGGTTGGTATGCTATGAACTATAATTTAATGCCTAACCACATATGCCTCAGTCTCCAATAAACACTCTCTTTACAATTCTTCCTCCAAGTGATGTACAGACAGTGGCTGATTCACTCTATAGAGATGAGTCCCCTCCCATAGTACTAATGGGACACAGGTACATACATACATATGTAGGGCGACTGTACAATACTCCCATTAAAAAATGACACTCTATTCACTCTGTTAGCATGGGAGGTGCCATAGCTGTCCACGTCGCTGCCAAGCTAACCATACCTTCACTCATTGGTCTAGCAGTAATAGACGTAGTCGAAGGTAAAGTCTCATTATAATTATTATTGTGTGCATAATGTTTGAATGAAAGGTCTGTATTTCATGCCAAATTGGTCTGTATTCCATACCGACTTGGTCTCTGTTCCATGCCAACTTGGTCTGTGTTCCATGCTGATTCGACCATATTGCCTTGGTCTGTATTCCAAACTGACTTGGTCCGTATTCCAAACTGACCAGGGACAGCAATGGACTCACTCGGGGCCAATCACGCATTCCTGAACAATCGTCCGTCTTCATTCCGGTCTCTGGAACATGCCATTGAATGGAGGTTAGTCGTGAATGTTGCGTTACCTGATGATTATGTTGGGCAGAACACGATAATATTATTAAGGGTGCAACCTGTTGGGTAGAAGATTGGAAGTTAGTGAAGGAGTTCTGAAAAGGGAATAGATATTGAGGGGGGAAGAATGGTAAATTGGGGGGAAACAAAACGAGAGGAATATCTTACAAATGTATGTTGTCAGTATACGGAGTGGTCAGTTGAGGAATGTGCAGTCAGCCCGCGTGTCAGTCCCCGGACAAGTCATGAAGTAAGTCAAACACTTTTCCTACTTCTGCTGCCACCTCAGCTGTCCTCCAATATCTTCAGGAGTAATGGTGTTGGTTCGGACTCAGTCATATCACCAGGTATTCAGATTATCCTTCACACCACTTAGTATACTCCATGACCTGACTTTTTGATCTTACGTATCTGTAAAAGTGGCTTTGGACGCCATTAAGTAAAAACCATGTACAAAGCATTAGCATCTATATAGTATCATATGGGGGTTCTGTGGATTTATGTGTCCATTGCTGGTTAAGTGTTGATGTAGATAGTACCACGTTGCCTCATTTTATCTTTTAGTACCGTAATAGGTCTCACAGGAGGTGTCATACTTACTCTTTTGGTGTATACATAGCCTCTTGTTCTATCCATAGTCTTTTGTTTCATATCTATAGATGAGTCTGTAGACAGTGAGAGGCATTCAAAGGCAACTTCCAGAGTGTCTCTCCTCACTACGCCACCAATAGCAGAAGAGGGGGAGGGGAGTGGTGGTGGTAGAGATGATGAGGAGGTTAGGAGAGACAAGGATGATCATGAGAGTGTCAGCAAGTCAGAAATTAAAGTGAGAAACTGGAGACGCACGGGGCACATGTATACCTTGAGCCCCCATTGTTTGTGCCCTCAGCTGACATACTTAGCCTCGAATCCAGGCCCTCTCTTTTCCGCAATCATTTAATACACGTAAGGGACTGGTATTATACGTAACAAAGAAGTATAGCCATGCAATAGCTGACAGTATATCTTGACTGATGAACACTAGAGAACAGAAAGAACCGTCTATCAAAAGACCAGCTTCTGGCGGGGATATTTAACTCAGTGCATGTTCACTGGACTTCAATGGACTTACAAAACCTGACTGCAGATAGAAAGCTAGTTCAACATTAATTGGGTTGCCAGTGTATTGTGCTTGCAGTGTAGAGGACAGCAGTATTCCTCTCAACCATGGCCTTTAAAACAGGAGCTGTATGTCTGGAGGATTGACTTGGCAAAGACGGATCCATTCTGGAGGGGTTGGTTCAGTGGTCTAACCCAGCTCTTTCTCTCCTGCCCACTTCCCAAGATCCTCATCCTTGCAGGTTCTTAGTTCTTATATATACTGGCACGATTCTACATATTCTACCCACTGACTTTTTTCATTTTGTGGCTTTATCCACTGATTTATTTGTGTATATATAGGAGTTGACAGACTTGACAAGGAGATGACCATCGCACATATGCAAGGTAATACATCAACCCCCGGTTGTGGAGGTATATATAATAAATGCTGTCTTCTGTCTCAGGGAAGTTTCAGATGCAGGTTCTGTCTGGCTGTGGGCATGCTGTGCATGAAGATGTACCAGACAAGGTTTTATACACGCACACGCAGACACACACACACACTGACACACACACCCCACCACCCAGTTATGCTCTTCACTATTGGTGCAGGTAGCTGAAATAGTAGCAGGTTATCTAGTCAGACACAGATTCTCAGAGGCAAAGGAGGATTTCAAGAGGTGAGATAGTGAAGTACTTTCGTTCCATTATTGCCAACGTCTCATTGATTTACAGCTTGTTTCCAGGACTGAAATTCCCCTAACAGTTCTCAATGTACGAACTGCATTACATCTGAAACCGTGCCGCTTTTAAATCAGTGCTTTGTTTCTAATACATGATTGTTGCTGTGCGTGTACATTCATAAATAGACAGGCTATTAAGTCTCCTAACGATAGGGGCTAACGAGATTTCCCCTTCCGAGTCCCAGAAGTGGATTTCTTGCTGAGACTAGTCGCAGCAGTAGAACCTCCTCCGAAGAAGTTGGTGAGATACTCCTCAATGCTGGGCATGCCTCCAGTCTGGCCCGGTGTCAGCATGGTCATCTTCTCTTGCATCTCCTGGAGAGGGGGGACCATGCAGGAGGAGTGTGCATAATGTATGTGTTAAGGCTGGTTTATGTCATTGACACGATCGAACCCTTGTGTGAGTCAGCGACAGATGTTTGTTGTTGCGATGGTGCAAGAAAAGACTTGATCTCTTATTCTGGCATACCGCTCTATACATTGGGATCCATGCGAACCATCTTTAGTTAGGAGAAAGCATGCTTGTGTCGTACTGACACACTAGATTGCAGCAAACATTGCGTACAGCTGACACAATGAATGCAACTTTGGGGCAAGCAAATAGCATAACCTCCGGATCTCACTACTGTTTTCCCGCTTGCTAACAATATTGTCCTGCATGCGTGTGACAGCATAGGCTTGCTTTACAATTTTTTGATATGCTGGTGCAGACTTTCTAGGACTAATAATAGCATGTGTCATCTACATACATCAATGAAAAGCACTGAAGTGCAAACCCTCGGCGCACTGTGACGCGCAAAACGCATGCGCCGTACCACTAATTGGTGGGCTGGGTTTAGTTTTAGCTGTTACTCGCGGTCTCTTGCCAGCTCGCGCAGAGTCTGACGCGGGCTAACTACAATACTAGATAGCATGGGAGAGGCGATACATGCCCTGCGTTGCATCTTCTTGTGCCTCCGAGGTACGCAAAGCACGCGGATTGATCAGACCCCGGTAAGCCATCCCGTCCGTTGTGTATTTGCATATTGGCTTTTTCGCGCTCTAGCTTCGCAACGGAGCGTTTTCAGGGAAAACCGTTCGAAATTTCTGACCTTCATTGCCCGTTCAGTAGGTGGTATCCTTTGTGAGACGAACGAACACTCGAGAAGTGAGATAACGAGTAACAGACAGACACACAGACCCAAGTACTGTAACCCTCGCTGCGCATGCGCGCCGAGGGTTAAATACGGTAAGAGCAAAACAAACACACCTATACCCATGATGTTCTGGTGGTGGATTAGAGGTGTAAGGTATTATACTGACCTTCTTGTCCTCGGGGTCCATTCCCTTCATCAGCCGCGGGATGATAAGCATCAGAATCATAGGAGCCACTAGCAGGAGCACCTGTATGCATGTAGGCCGGTCAAACAGTGAAACCCACTTCAAGGACACACTGTCTCCCTTTACATGCCACACGAACAACACCGAATCCATGAATTGAAAGTAAAAGGCCTACACAAAAGTACATGCCTCTCCAAAACACACATGTATTGCATATACTAGTCATACATGTATATACGCACCATAGGGTTCTTGAGTGTACTAACGATGCTCCATGGCTCTCGCTTCTCAAAAAACTCTGCTTGTTTCCCGGTCCTGAACTTAAGGGGGTATGGGAGGTGATCGATCGTCTTTGAGTTCAAAAAGTTTGCCTTCCGTGCTCGCACTCGGCCCGACTTGCTGCTAATGTCCACTCTTTGTGGCTCGAACACATAGTTGTCTGCCACCACCTCGACCAGGTAAGACCCAGGCATCACTCCGTGGATTTCAAACTCTCCGTTGGCCTTCAGGAAGCCGTGATATCGCCCACCGTCCACGGACACGAACGTAGTCGTCAACCATTTCTCGGTATTGGTCCCGTCTATCGTCACTTTCCCCTCGATCGTCTGGAGCAGCGGTCCCGTCGACTCTGCCCCGTCCGAAGGCTCTTCTGCCGCGGAAGAACGAATGAAGAGCAGTATACTACATAGGGATATAATCAGCAAGGTTGTGTACGTTCCGAAAAAGTCCATTTCGTGTCCACAAAGCTAAGCGACAGAGCTAAGCAAGGAGGCAACCGTAAGGTGTCGAGGGGTTAAATTTTGCGCATGCGCATTTAAATTTAATTCGTCCGTTCACGCAGCAAAAACGGAGCTGGGCTCTGGGTCTTCTGCTGCAGGTGATCAGGGATGGATACAAGATTCGTGGTGCTGCTAGTGTGTGTCTTGAGCCTCTACCTGTGTTGCAGGGCCCAGCCGACCTATGTGGTGGACGCGAGAGTCGGTCTAGGGCGGCAGTTCGACGGCATCGGCGGACTGAGCGGAGGGGGAGTTAGTTTCAACTAGCTAGCAGTCATAGCTAGCACATAATAGGTTGCAACTACACGTAGTGTATACTTGACTGCAGCTTCCGTAGTAGTCCTGTTGGTACTATTGTTTTAGTATGTACTGTGGTTTACTTTAGGCTACTTCTCGTCTTCTGGTTAACTACAATGATCCCTACCGGGAGCAAATCCTGGACTTCCTGTTCAAGGTATATATCAATCTGTACATGTGTGCAAACTGTGGTGGTTTGTGTGTTTCTAGTGCTCCATAACTGCTTTTGCTACGTTTTTTATGGACGTCGTTTGTTGTTTTCAGCCAAAGTTTGGAGCGTCCCTGCAAATCCTGAAGGTGGAGATTGGAGGAGATGCTCAGAGCACAGGTGGATGGGTTTCAAAATCGCCTATATATACATTGACAGTGTCTTTTCCTTCTGGCTGTGTATGCAGATGGCACGGAGTCATCTCACATGCATGCAGCAGGTGATCTGAACTATGAGAGGGGCTATGAATGGTGGCTCATGACCGAAGCAAAGAAGGTAGAGCAATGATCATTATACACCACAATTTAAAGCCTATCGTTTTTGTTAACAACAAAACATAGACTTTTATAACAAACTCAATAGTCATAATGCTAGTGATAGTATACACCACAATTTAAAGATCTTTATTTGCAGAGGAACCCGAACATCAAACTGTATGGACTCTCATGGGCCTATCCAGCATGGGTAAGAATTACTAGCTAAAAATTTTAGCAGTACAGAAAAATTATGCATGGACTCTTTCCTTTTTGTATGTAATTGCTATCAAGTTTTCTTTCTAAAACACCTCATAACCATACTTTTAACATCACAGTATCATTCTTCCATCAGTTAATTTCTCCCACAGAGTGTGTATGTCTATTCAATTGCCCACTGCTCTGTGTAGGTTGCAAATGGAGGTGACACCAGCAACCCCTACGGTTTCCCTGAACTGACTGCTGGCTATATCGTCAAGTGGATCCAGGGAGCCAGGTCTCAATATGATCTTGATATTGACTATGTTGGAGTGAGTGTCAGTTTATGAAGCACGCATTGCAGCAAAGTGTGTTGTAAGATATGAGGGACTACAAATTGCTAATCCCTGGTGGCGTTTTCGTTTTAGTGTGCTCTCTCTCACATTTTCCAGATTTGGAACGAAAGGTATTTCAATGCTACGTACATTAAGGTAATTACGTGATTGGGAGGAGTCTGTGTCAATTATATCTTAGACTTTTTTCAGACGCTGCGAGAAGTTCTGGATGAAAACGGGTTCTCCTCGGTCCAGATAGTGGCTGCAGATAGCAGTTTCAGTGGCATTTCGACTGCCATGTGAAGGACCCTGAACTCAACAGCTCCGTCAGTATTATAGGGTAAGCTCATATTCAGTTGTGTTTGTTGTGATGGAAAAAATTCGGGGTGAGAATAAAGCACAGTAAATTTATCAAGCAGTCTATTGGACAGTTCAAGTGTAATTTAGGTGGGTGGGGTATTGCCACACCCAACTACACCATTCCTGAAGGTTTAGTGGTCAGTTAAAACTCACCAAACCACATAACACCTTCAAATTTACGAGACTGTGCATCACAGTTGGAAAACAAACAATAGAGAAACCCCCCATCACCTGTTTGTCTAGTGCCCATTATCCTGGGACAGTGAGTGACGAGGCAGCTCTTGCCACACACAAACCTCTGTGGGCCTCTGAAGACTACAGCACCTTCAATGACGATGTAGGAGCAGGTTGCTGGGCCAGGGTGAGACTGTGCAACCTGTTGAAAGATGACATGCACTCGTGTTTAATTTGTTGCACAGCAGTCCACGTGTATAAAATTGCATAACATGCAAATTGTTTGCTTTGCCTTTGCCTTGCTACCTCGTTGATTACATGCATAGAGAAATCAATATGAGATGGCCGAATGGTTGAGCTATATATACACCTGTTTTTTTTTCTTCCATGGCTAGCTACATCAGTAGTGTATAGCTACACTCAACCCTTGTTTATCATCTGATGCCTCCACATTTTGAATGAAACTGGTGCATGCACGCCTTTACATCCCTGCAGATTCTTAACCAGAACTATGTGAATGGAAACATGACGAGGTTTGCCTCACAAACGAAAACTCCCAAGTATTTTGTGGTATATATTCTCTCTATCGTTTCAGCACAATATCGTGGAACCTGATAGCCAGCTACTACAGTGGACTGCCGTATTTCAGAGATGGTCTGATGACAGCCACTGAGCCATGGTCTGGTCACTATGAGGTCATGGGTCCCATCTGGATAGCAGGTGTCGTAATTAGTATGATGTGCACACAAATAGGAATGTGTCAGTAATTAAGGGGCTAAATTTCAATGGGGCCCAGTGCAAAATGCTACTAGATTTTCTAAGTTTGAGCTCCTTGTCCACATGCATTAGTTTTTTTGCCTTGACCCTGCCTGCTAAGCTTCCCTGGTAGACCTCAGTAGGAAGACTATACCTAGAGAGCAGTCCCCTCTGATATTATAATATCATGGTGAAAGGTTTTTCGCATAGCTATTAGATCTAATTAGGCACCAATGGGGAAAGGGAAGTGATTAAGGGTAGCTATATAATTGTTCTTGTTATTAGAGATATTCATCACAGTTTCTGTAGGTAGTGTGTAAGTTCTCTCTAATTACTCTGTTCCCCCAGCCCACACCACTCAGTTCAGTGAGATAGGTTACTACTACCTGAAACAAGGCTACGGAGCTGGCCATTTGGCCAGTGGAGGTAGCTATGTCACTCTCTATGATCCCAAGACCAACGACTTCTCCATCATCATTGAAACCATGGTATATATTGTGGCTGTGCTATATACCACCTAGAATACTCACTCTAAGGTTGATATTTTGGTTAGAAAACCAACCCTACTTGGTAGTCCAAAATACACCTATAACTATAATGCCATACTTGTCAATGAATAATACATGTACATATGCATAGAGAGAGGAGTTATTAATGTTGCACTCTATGACTTGATTGCATTGCCTGCGGAAAAGGCGTTGTATTTGTTTTAGTTACGGGTCTTTTTCTGTTTTGTTAGAGCCACAATCATTCGGTGTGCATCAGACCCAGTCTCCCTGACTATACTGTCGCCCCACAAGACGCCACGTTTGTTCTGAACGGAGTACTTGTGAGTTACTGAGGGGGGGAGAGGGTGTGCCAGTGTCATTATGACATCCGTGTATAGAAGTAACCACGTGTTCATTCATAGAGGTATATAGAAGATACTCCTTGTTGCTAGTTTTTCACACAAGATGCTCTAGTGTTACGATCGCACAAACATATGTCAGGGGCAGGGCTTGCACTAGAGCATACCAGGACATATTATGCAGTCCCTCTATCTCTTTATTTGTCCCCCTGAATTAGCTTTGCGGGGGACACTTTGACTCCCCAAGCAGTAGGTGTGCTGTTGTTGGGACCATCTGTTGCTAGTGGGGCTAGTTGTCCCCCAGCAATAAATCTCTGGAGCTTTGCTCTGCGGGAGAAGAGTGGGTTGAATTAATATTTCTCACAGGCTGGGGTCGATGAGCTAAACCAGTGGACCACGTATCTCGAGTACGGCACTGGAGACACCTCTGAGTATTTCTTGGACAGTGGCACCGTCACCGTATGACCCATGCACACACTGCATACTGTCACATTTGGCTCTCAGAACGTGACTATTCTAGAATATTATACAGGAAACTTTTGAAGGAGAAAATATTCAGGTATAGCTGGGCAAAGGTGGAGAATAGTCACCTTCTGAGAGCAATAATGTGACATTTTCTCTGCAAAGTTCTCTGTGGCCCTGAACTATAGAAGGGACAAGTAAAATCCTGCTTGCCAAATTCAGAATGTTTTTCACCCACACAATTGTTCCACATGCGATAGCATAGATGAAAAATTTGACACCCTAACTAGCCTCTTCCACCAGCGACGTCCTGCAGTTCTCCAGAGACTGTACATGTTAAAGAGTAGTAGAAATACAGCCCTGCTTGTGTCAGTCACTTCTAATGTGTGCAGGTCAATGGTGGAAAGTTCACAGTGTTCTTACCAGTTGATACCGTAATGACACTGTCTACACTCACTGGTCAGAAGAAAGGCTCCTACTCTGGAGTCCCTCCCTCAGCCCCCTTCCCTGTCCCCCATTACGATACCTTTGACGGTATTGTAGTATATAGACCTCTACCAATGATATGTACACCCATACCAATGTCAAATTTATTGGCGAGCGGAAGCAAGTTAACCTAGGACATATAGGCCCAACTGTGAAGACATTTTGTGGAGCTGAGAAGATTGTAGTGTGACGAAAAAACACTGCAGTGCTAAACAGGCACTTCCACTCCCCAAAAATGCCCCGCATGCATAATTTAGGTGATCAGTGAACGAGAGGCGGATATGTTTTCTGCCAATAGTGCAGTGCTGTGAACATAGAGATTGGAACTTGCAAATTTGACAACTAACTGACCTAAAGTCAGTGCAAGCAACTTTAAAGAGATTTTTAGACATTCTGAAGAACTGTACATTATACTAATCCCGGTATACTACGCTGTGGTTTATCTAAATAGTGCCCCATTGATTGAGCTTTTTTGAAACTAGAAGGACGCAACTTTTTCTGCCACAGGTTATCCGGACAATGGGGAAGCTAAGTACTTTGCAGATCAGAGCGGTGTGTTTGAAATACTTCCTACCTCAGATCCTGCAGTAGGAAAAGTCATGGCTCAGGTATGTATGATAGCGAACTACTACTGCAATATTATGTGTATATGTTTGGTGTGTTTCGTAATGTGTTCTCTAGGTGGTGCCTGAGCGGCCCATCACTTGGTGTGACGATGCTAACCAACCAAACACTCTTATCGGAAACATTACATGGTAAGTAAACCCTATCCTCAGGTACAATTATACCAGTGGGTGTACTTGGAGTGAACACAAGCACGCTTGTATAGAGCTTGGCATAATTATATTTGACCTTTACGTATCATCAGTTGGAAACTTTGCAGAGGAGAAAACATTTACAAATTTCATGGTTTCATATAAAGAATGACCGTATGGTGCAACGCTGCACAGCAGCCAGTAGATTTAGGTATGAAGTTGATCAGTGGTGTCTTTGTTCTCGTGGGCACCAGGACTGATGTGTTTGCAGAGGTGTCAGTGCTGCTGGAGGGGGAGGGGACTGCAGTGTTCCTGGCTGCCAGGATGAGTCAGGGAGGGTGTGGGGTGGCCAAGGCCACTGGTGTCTTCCTCTGGCTTGACTCCACCGGCTTCTACAACATCACCACTGACCTGGGTATATATGTACATCACATGCAACTACTATGTATGGCATGATGCTATATACCCCTTTTGGCGTGCACTGCGTCTGCCTGGAGAGATGGAGGGTTGGCCCAGAATTTTTTCAACCTTATACTTTTTTTAAAATCCATGGAAGAAGTTGAAATGGTGTGTAACATTCATTTCATATTTTTACTGCATGGCTAATAATGTATATAATGCTTGTGGCACCTTCGTGACTGACTAAACTTGATTAGTAGACCTCTTCTTCAAATTTATAGATGCCTATGGCTCCTCCGCTTGTATCTACAACGTAGTGTCCATCCTTACTGTGTGTTTCTACTACTATATACAGCGTTCATTTTGTAATGATATTGAATGTTCATCCGTGTTGTGAACTAAGTTATACTGCTCTCTTTCGTAGCTGGTAAAGAGCAGGTTGTCAGCGAGAAGTTTGCCGTTTCCTTGCAAACTTGGTATTCTCTTGTGATTACGACCCAAGTACGTAAGTTTGCACGCGACATTGGATTTAAATTCTCCAGTGTAATCAAAGACTGTAGCTACTTGGCCATTACATAATTATGACATGAATGAGTCCTGGTATTGTATCGTTATAGTCTATGAATCACACTTGGATTGTTCTAGGGAGACTCGGTGTTTGTGGCAATTCAAGGCGGGGGCAGTGTGACGTCAAACAAAGTTACCGTGAAGGCTCAGTCCGGCTATGTTGCAATGGGAACTGGTGGCTTCTACTCTGCCCAGTTTGACAACTTTGCAATACTCACAGGTATAATGCTTCCTGCTCGGATTATGGCAAGTATCACTGAAACTCCTTCGTTTTTTTTCTAGCCTCGTAACTTTGATACATGAGAACACCCTGAGGAAAAGACTCTGTTTTGCATTTCTCTGTATTTATAGGTAATAGCACGTTGTTAAGTATGCCATTTTATGCGTGCTCATAAATTGAGCAGTGTTGGATTCTGCTTATCTGGATGCTTTGGGGCATATGGGTGTGGTGGATAAGTTCATTTTTGTTTAGTGTAAGGAATAGGCTGAAACCCTTGACACAAACATTTTACTCTAGCTTACACATGCACTCATTTAGCAATGTACCAGTCGTCAAGCCATTATTATATTGAAAAAGACCAGTCACAGATTGAGTGACCTGGATACGGGAGTTTCCTCAACAGGCACACCGTTTTGGAGCGTTGCATAAGCTATATATCAGGCATGTAGACGACATTAGGCATTCGTTAATGAAAAGCAAAATACAGAGCCTGGTGGTCATTCAGTTTTTTCTTTAATTGTGGAAAGATACTATGGATGCAACAGCGAATGAGTCTATAGACCAGAAAGCACGGTAGCAGTACTGCCAGAGCTAGTAGAGTGTAGACATCGACATTGTAGAACTGAACCCAGCTCCAGTTGTACTTGGCATACGATGGAACCAAGTGCTGGTAGCCAACTTCACTGTAGAACTCCAGGAGACAGCTGCTCTGGAAGCTCCTCCGTCTTTCCTGTATATCCTCTGAAGAGAAGTTCGGTAGAGCTGAGAGTCAAATAGCCTCAGACTCTGGGAGACTAGTTCAGGTGTCAACTGGTGTCTGTGGATCATTGTCCCATAGTGGTGGGCCTGGACTCGAACTGCATTGTCCAGCTGGTCCCCAAAAAAAGGGACGACGACGATTGGAATTCCACAGCTGAGGGCTTCCTGTACGCCACCCAGTCCTCCGTGGAGGAGTGCGGAGTGAATGCTGGGGTGTCTGAGTAGCGTCAGTTGGGGCACCCAGTCAGCTACTAGAACTCTCTCAGAGTCATAGACCAGGTTCTCCAGGACAGCGTGGTTGCTCTTTCTCAGACTCCACACTACACTGAGGTTGGCCTCGGCTGCTCCACTGACTATACTCTGGGCCTCATCCCCTGTTAGTATGGCAGTGCTGCCCATACTGACATAGAGCACGGAGCCAGGCTCTCTCTGGTCCAGCCAGTGGGCCAGGTCTTGTGGGAGTGGGGTAGGAGACTGGGAGATGATTGGACCAACATACTCTGTCAGTGGTAGTAGAACACGGGGAACTCGAAACCGATACTTGAGACTATTATTTGGGGTAGATAGTCTGCACGGTAAAGGCTTTGGTAGAATGAGATGTTTACATTGGCACAGATCTGGTCGAGAAAGCTGAAATATCTTGGCAGTAATTGCATTAAGACAACTCGAGTCAGAGGTGGTATGACAGATGAAACGAGGCGTTTGAAGAAGCTTAGATTGTCACCGAAGTCAGTCGAATACAGTGGGTGAGTCCAGGCATGCATGTCAAATGGAGATAGCAAAAGTGCAGGCCACAGGTTGACTGTGGGAATTTCCCATTTGTGCGAGAAACACAGTGAGAAAGTGGAAAACAGTCCATCTACCACCATGATATCATAGGACTCTACAGCCGAGTTATCGATAGTCTTGAGAACTCTCTGTTGGAAATCAGTCATCATATCGAGTATTGTTGTCATTGCATCCAATGCTCCTCCTCTTCCGAATCTCTCTCTCACCTCTTCAGTCGTGATAAAGTCCTCGCCTATACCCCACAGTGTGATATTGAGTCGCTCTGTTTCCCTCTGAATGAGTTTGGTAGCACCAGACACCAACGTGACGCTGTGCCCTCTCCTTATCAGCTCTTCCCCGAGGGCTAGCTGCGGAATGACGTGGCCGGCGTACGGGGAAGCGACTAGCAGGACTGAGAGAGGGCTGGGCTGCTCCCGTCCACCGCCGCCGCGATCGGCCGCTGTGGTGACGCCGACGCACAGAAGAACAGTTGTCAGCAGCATCTTTTCGAGTCCAGTCGAGTCTGGTTCCCCCTCCTTTTGTGCGCATGCGTGAGAGAGTGGAGTGCTGAGGAGTGGGTAAACCGCGCGTTCGTCAGTTACGCTTTCGTAATCACCTTGCTGCAAGTCATGGGAAATTATTGTGTGGTGTAGGGGTTGTTTGATTATAAGCAAGGGTAAGAATCAGATAAACATGGCCTTTTTTTCCTTGCTGTAGTTATTTTTTCGTAAGGGGGGAGGGGCTGCTGGGGTGCTGCGCATGCGCATTGGACTGCGCGATGTTCCTCGCGCTAGCTCTGTTCCTGTCTTCTCTTGCGAGTCAGTTGTCTCGTGTTGGGTCGCAGACCTACGTCCTGGACGATAGTATTGGTCTGGGAAGGCAGTTCGACGGTATCGGAGGACTGAGTGGCGGAGGGGTAGTTCATTAGTTGTCACTCTGCCCAAACTCTCAGATTACCATACATTTTAGGCCACTTCTCGTCTTCTCGTGAGTTACAAGGCTCCTCAGAGAGACCAGATACTGGATTTACTGTTCAAGGTGACATAGAGTAGTAAACTGGCCTATTGTTGTGGGTGATGGGTAGTCAGTATAATGCACATGCATCTACTTAGTATAGTAAATAGTGGGCACTTGTGGCCATAAGGTCATCATCACCCTCTCTCTGGAGATTAAAATGTATATACTATATAGGATGACAGTTTGGACCACAAAGTGTTGAGAGATTTTTTTTCTATTGTGTCCTTTACCGGAAGTTCTACTGTAGAGCTATACCTTTGATTCCTAATAGCCACAGTTTGGAGCAGATCTCCAGATTCTCAAGGTGGAGATTGGAGGAGATGCTCAGAGTACAGGTCACTCCTTTCGTTACTGAAATATTATTTTGAAGATGTGTTGCAATCTACCACAGACGGAACTGAGTCGTCTCACATGCACAGTAAAGATGACTTCAACTATCAGAGAGGCTATGAGTGGTGGCTCATGACTGAAGCCAAAAAGGCATGTCCAAAAGATCTTACTGGATCATTAACATTACAGCCTAACCTCTAAATAGGGCCTATGAATAAAGGATACCTCTGTGTAAAGGACAGGTTTTGCCCCATACTAATACCTCTGAATGAGGGGCGCCTCTGCCATAAAGGACATTTTCGATGTCCCCAAGGTGTCTTTTTTATTATAATTGCGTTATCCCACTTGTTGCTTCCAGAGAAACCCTGATATCAAGTTGTATGGTCTACCTTGGGCCTTCCCTGCCTGGGTCAGCTGAATTCACATCCTGCTGCAACCTACAGCTCAAACTGTTCCCTGGTGATATCCACATAGGTTGGCAATGGAGTGGGAGTCCGTACACTTACCCGGCCATCACTGCTGACTACATTGTCAAGTGGACCGGGGGCCAAGCAGCACTACAACCTTGACATCAACTATATTGGAGTCAGTGTATATAGCATTATACTGTACTTTGCAGTGTCTGTCACTTTTTTACTCTCAGATTTGGAATGAGAAACACTTCAACATAACGTATATAAAGGTATATTGTGTATAGCTACGCACCTAATCATTACAACTGCAAAGAATATTATGTTTTCTCTCACAGACTCTGCGGCATGTCCTGGACAGTAGTGGGCTGTCATCAGTGCAGATTGTGGCCAGTGATGACAGGTTCAAGGGCATTGCAGCTAACATGCTCAAAGATCCAGACCTCAATGCATCCATAAGTATCATTGGGTCAGTTAAAATGCACGATGTGTGATGATGTTGCTGGCTAGGTAATGAACACTTGGGTGGAATCCTTCTAATCCTGACACTAATTGGACAGAAAAAGTGTTCGTATTAATGAGGTAACTTTCCGAGTTTTATTCTGCTTCTGGGGAAAGAAAACATAGAGAGGTGTCCATCAGGGGTGTCCTTAGAGAAGGGTTCCTCTGTATACTTAGGGGAAATGGGAAGACTATACTTTTTGTCGGTTGTAGTAGTTCAGTTGTGTGTTGGAGCTCTAGAGTTCTACCCTGGACAGAAGCTGGTTTTATTACTCTACGTACAATTTGCATCATCCCTAATCAGATGTTATTTTCTGCAGGGCTCACTATCCAGGGACATACAGTGATAGCTATGCCGAGAGGACACATAAACCCCTGTGGGCCTCTGAAGACTACAGCACCTTCAATGACGATGTAGGAGCAGGTTGCTGGGCCAGGGTGAGTGCGGGGAATCATTATATTAACACTGGGAGAAAGTCTGCTAATACACAGCTTCTCTCCACAGATTCTAAACCAGAATTATGTCAACGGAAACATTACAAGGTAATTCACTGAGATTATGAAGTAATTCTCATATTATGAAAAGTGTATAAGCGATATGACGTATGAAATCACACACATAATAAACTTTTGGCATTCAGTTGAGAGCGCAGTATGGAAGGAGCTGACTTAGTATGGGAATTTTGCTCTCACGGTCGACGTAGTTGCATAGTTGAGCTTGTACATCTCTCCCACAGTACCATAGCCTGGAACCTGATAGCCAGCTACTACAGTGGACTTCCGTATTTCAGAGATGGTCTGATGACAGCCACTGAGCCATGGTCTGGTCACTATGAGGTCATGGGTCCCATCTGGATCACTGGTAAATTCTTGCAGCGTGATTGCTAACTCTCACTCTGCATGTGCAATTTGTTCAGCCCTGTAATATAGCACTAAGCCCACGTTCTTCCCTAAACTTGTTCCCCCAGCCCACACCACTCAGTTCAGTGAGATAGGTTACTACTACCTGAAACAAGGCTACGGAGCTGGCCATTTGGCCAGTGGAGGTAGCTATGTCACTCTCTATGATCTCAAGACCAACGACTTCTCCATCATCATTGAAACCATGGTATGGATATAAGTTTATCAGGTAAAACAAACTACTATAGATGTGCTATAGACCCGCAACCATTCAGTGTGTGTGAGGCCTGATCTGCCACCCTACAATGTCACTGATCAAACAGCCACCTTCCAACTGAAAGGCAGTCTGGTAAGTATATAGTATAATACATACTGGTATATACAGGCATGTGGCATTCAGCTACATTATGCTTTAAGCCTACGAGTCATATTTACACTGAATGACTGACGGTTTTGCCTTTGCATAAGGGTGTTGTGCTGCACACTTTGATGTGAGCCCTGCCTGCTGAGCTGCCCTTTTAGCTTATAAGAGCTAGAGTGCAGCCCCAGTGTTCTTTTTGAAAAAAATGTCCGGGTGTAATCCCACTTCATACCTAATTTATGATTCAAGGGAAACGTCACAGAGCTCAACTGTTGGATATCATCTCTCAAGTACGGCAGCGGAGAGGTGTCAGAGTACTTTCAGGAAGCCAGTCCTGTGATGGTAGCTACAGCACAACATGTGGGCCACCAAACACATTATTGATAATACATACATAGGTGAAGGATGGGATATTCTCAGTGACTCTGCCAGTGGACACTGTAATGACTCTCTCTACACTCACTGGTCAGAAGAAAGGCTCGTTTCCCAGCGTCCCTCCCTCTGCCCCCTTCCCCCTTCCCTACTCTGATGACTTTGACGATTAGTGCTCTTCTTTTTATACATCACATCAATCATTGGCGAGTCAAGCAAGCCCATCTAATCGTCTATGCAGATATTTAACGGTGGATCAACCAACACATACCGTAATGTTTACGTGATTCTAAATACGCACTAAAACACACGAAAAATATCGAACTGCTCACTTCCCTCGCTAAAAAGGTGTTGCATTCCTTCTAGTAATCTTTTGTGGAAGAGTTTTTCATAGTTTGTGAGAACTATCTGCAGCCTAATATTTTCTATGAAATTTCGTGGTTGGGCACAGAAGTTTCCTCTGAAAATTTTCAACTGAATTGCAAAAATTTGCTCCCTTGAAAGAGTCCCGCTATTGTTACTCCATTTCTCTCACAGGTTACCCTGATTACAGTGAGGCGCAGTTCTTTGCTGATCAGACTGGTGTGTTTGAAATCACCAATGCCAGTGATCCTTCCCATGGGAAAGTAATGAGACAGGTAATTGTAACAAAGTGAGGAAAACCCTGTGTATCTCGATGGCTGCTTATGCGAAAGTTCAAAGCCATCTGATCCACGAGATGTGGTATATCCAGGCTGCTCTGTGCATGTATAATACCTCTTTCTCTCCATGGATAGGAATTGATTGGCGCCCTATATAGCTGACTACTACATATGACCCCTCCATAATACCTCCCTCTATGTTGCTGTAGGTTGTTCCGACTGAGCCAATCAACTGGTGCTATCGACCTGCAGCAGGCCAACCCAACACCATCATTGGAAACTCATCATGGTCTGTTGTATATATGACTCTGCTGACTAACAGCAGCCCCATCAATGTAGGTAGTGTGTGGGTCTATACTGTGGAGCCCCTCTAATTTGAACACTGATTGGACAAAAGTCCATATTCCTTATTTTCCAGGTTAAATTACATGCGAGAACTGTTCCTTATTAGGGAGGTGTCCTATTAGGGGTCATGCAGGGGTGTCCTTAGAGAAGGGTTCCACCTATAAAAGTGGTCATATTAATGAGGTTATACTCAACTACATATTCGCCATAGGCACAGAGTGTTTGCAGAGGTGTCGGTGCTACTGGAGGGGGAGGGGACTGCAGTGTTCCTGGCTGCCAGGATGAGTCAGGGAGGGTGTGGGGTGGCCAAGGCCACTGGTGTCTTCCTCTGGCTTGACTCCGCTGGCTTCTACAACATCACCACTGACCTGGGTATGTATGTATTATGCCTATAATATACGTACATACAATTCCCAAGCTATAAAAGTCACTGGTGTTGCTTTATGGCACACGAACCAACAATTCAGACCTCGGCGGAAAGTTAAACAGTTTCGTTGGCTCCTGCATAGTTGTTGTTTCATGTTTCAGCTGGGAATGAACAGTTGAAGTCAGGAAGATTCTCTGTGCTACTGCAACAGTGGTATACACTCCAGATTAAAGTTGAGGTTAGTATATCTGTCACTAGCTTCACTGCATGGACACTGAATTAGCACACAAGTCTAGTTCAACAGACTGGGTTCCAGTGGCCACTACACATAACATAATATGAGATGCAGCCCTTTATTGGCAAGCGAAAGCACACCTATGTATATACCTAGTCATCTGAATGTCATACAGCACACAAATTCTCTTGCAAAACTGCTCTATGCACTCACTTTGCACTCACACCCACGTGCCAAAGAATGTGTTCATTATACCAAATAGCTATTTATTATACTTTGCATCCACACAGCACACATCGGTCAGTGTGAGAGTGAGTGGGAACAGAGGAGCTAGTGTGTCAGACAGTGCTGAGGCAAAGAACAATCGTCCTGGGTTTGTGGCCTTGGGCACGGGAGGCTACTACCCTGCACAGTTTGATAACTTCTCGATTGACGATCCTGCCTAGCCCGCACTCTTTCATTCATGTTGGTGGCTTTCTTTGCAACTATATTATTTCGCATCTGGATTGTAACATACATGCAGTTTTTATGTACTTTTGGTCCTTTAACTTCTTCTCCTGGGGTGTGATTACATGTGTCTTCTGCATGTGTGTGATGATTGTGTGTGTTCTACGAGTAGCGTTCCCTGATTCTCTTGAGCATTGTTTCTTGTGACGGAAACGGTGAGATCTACAAAATAAGTAACAATACCATTACCATGAGGACATAAAAAATTATTTAGTCAACAAGTGTACGTAACGGGCTGCCAACTATGCACAGTTATGAAGTGTTTTTATATCCCAATGGTGATTAATAATACTCACCTGATGTTTTAGTTTGCCTCTAGTTGTCTCTTTGAAATGTAAGTGTAGAAACTCTTTGGAGAGCATTACCACCTCAGCTCCATTGCTCACCTATGTATATACATGTGGATGAGGTTTTAAGACACTGGTATATACAGATAGAGATTACTTACATATTATTGTATGAATGTGTGTGTATTTGTGTGCATATTAGTAATTTACCAGTGTGACGCTTGGCTCATCTTCATACACAAACGACGATAAACCCTGTGGTCTCGGTATCATAATTACATTATTGCGTGATAAAACGACGACATACAAAAGTGTCTTTGGGCTTCAAGAGTTGTAGTTGGAGTAGGAATTGCTTCTTTGGTAAAGGTCTTCTCACAGAGATCTGAAGAAAGATTTTTGAGCATACGCTCATGGTATAATGAATAATTATGTTACTTGAGGGGTAGAGATTGTGTGTGGAAGACGATGTCCCTTTCTCTGCACTTGTTCAGGAGAATAACCTGTGGAGTGAGCCCCTTTAATAATGAGAGTTTACGAGTTGGTCTTAGCAACCTTGGGCAAGGTGGGGTTGCTTATTCTTCTTCTGTGACAAGAGCATCTGTTGTCGCTGCAACCGAAAAGTGACCTGGTGGTGTATTGGAGTGTTTAGTATCATCAGTCTCTCTTACCAGTATCCCTGTGGCTGGTGGTTGTCTGGTTCCTGCACTCTCACCTGCTAGTTTACTGACATCTGTGGTGAGATGTGGTTTTGTAGCAGAGAACGTTCAAAGGATAAAATGTCACGGTTTGCCATTTCACAAAGGGTTTTTAGATTGATTAGAGGGCAGGTAATCATTGTAGTTGGGGACTAGTAAGCTATTGTGAAGTTGTCTTTCTCCGCTCTTTGTTGGCTAGCTACATGCATGTAGAGCACTCTGCCTAGACAGCAGAGTTTGTTGGTTCAAATCCCACTCGGGGAAGCCTAATTACTTCATGGAAAATGTCCTAGGCGTCCTTGGATCCTGTGTTTGCCTTGTGATGCCACAACATACATGTCCATTAATGCCGCATACAATCCTAGTATGTCCGTAGGTTATCAGTACTCTGCTCACCGGCAGGATTAGAGTAGCTCTTTCTCTTCTGTACTCTTTCACCCTGATCTTCACTGCCATACACAAATCTCTTCACGGCCCTGCAGGATCCCTGGACGTGGTGTATATATATACCAGAGAAAGATTATACCATGCACCTATTAGCTACCATGCTGGTTCCGCAAGCTAACCGTCATGATGATGTACACCCATGGGTTCTTGGTGCTGTCCTTGACCACCACACTATTGGTTCTGCATAAAGAATGAGCTTAATAGTGAATGGAAGTCCAGTACACTACGAACTGTCTACAACTAAAAGTAATTGTCAAAAATTTCACACAGGCTCACTTGAAGTTAGCCACTTTACACTGATCTGGATGTGACTCTAGCAGGTGCAGTGGCCAGTGACTAAGACACACTGACAGATCTGCATAATAAACGACAGCAATGTCATTTCGTACATGTTTGTGTATGTGGCTCACTTGCAGAAAGCCAAGTGCTTTGTTTTCTGGTAACTGATCCGGGATTGGCGTAGAGAGAGATCAAGAAAATCCTGCAACAGTACAGTGTGCCACGGGCGTTGCGTAGAGAACACTTTCCTCCACTCTAGCGACCCACTTACACTTTTACTAATGACCAATAGCTCCACAGGTGTCAGAGCAGAGCATGTCATGGTCCTGACAGTCTTGTCAATGATAGACTCATCCTTTGGAGAACAATGTATACTGAGTAAGATGTCGAGATAATGACAGGGCTCACCCCAAACGAGGTCCCAGCAGTCAATGTGTGGTCCGGCTCTTGGTCACTAGTCACCAGAACTATACACGTGACATACAGACTTCCATGAGTAGTGCATGCGTTGTTGCCATTATGCATGGGCACAGACCATTTCCAGAGATGATAAAGTAGAAGCAACATGCAGGAGCATGCTCCCTGAATATCACTCTCCCTTGATCGAGACTGTGCATGTCAAACGAGGGAATAATGGTTGCGTGTTACATCTACACACACTGTCTATACATACCTGAGATGCCACCCAACTCTGCACAGGCTGTACTGCACTGGTTCTGGGTAGTCACGGAAATCACCACACACTCTTAGCTCCACAGCAGCCTGTACGTACATACACACGATAAATTACGAGCACTTGTAGTCAGGTTGGTCAGTAATATTATAGCTACCTGTTGAACTTGTCTGTGTGTTCTGGTCCATGGAGAATTGCTCAGTGTGTTCTTCACAGCTTCAGACAACACTGGTATATGCGGCTGTACAAGTAGGTAATAATAAAAAAAATAGAACAGACAAGTTTAATGAAGATGCCCCCCGCTAAAGAGAAGTCATTCCCTTTCATTGTCAAATGCCTGCTTGTTGCTGACCTGGCTCTCCCTAAGGCCTCCAGTAGCACTCACTCCAGAGATCTGAGGGGACAGGGGGTGAGGGGGAGAGCTCCTTCCTTGCCGAAGTCTTCCCTGTATGTCTCTGTGGAGCTGGTGCCAGCTCTCAGGCTGGGCCAACTGCAGCAGACTTGGTGTCTGCCTCTTGCTAGAGCTCTGGGTCTTTGAGAGCAGCGCATGCGACCCTGCCCTAGGATATTATAGAGAGGGACGTTCTATTTATTGCAGCTAGGCGAGCCTTGTTAGATTAATTTCAGGCATAAACGCATCCTATCTCTCTGTTTGTGATTGCCTGTTTGCAGTAGGCATACCCCGGTACTCCAGACGTGACTGGGCTGTTGATGAGGCGGTAAGCTGTGCACAATCTGGCCACCGTCAGGACGAGGCGCGCCAGTCTGCGCAGCGTCCACTGGCTCTGTATGATATTAGAGTGGGGCGCGGGACACAACTCGCATGCTATCACCGAGAAAGACTTACCATCACAGCTTTGCATTCACGGTGCAGTGGGGTGGAGAGACTCGCACTACGTCTACTGAAAACCAGCCCCTCCCCTTCATGTCAGTCAAAAACACACGCATGCGCGTTACAATTTTACAACTAACTCTGTACAGATGGCCTTATGCACAAACTTCAACGTTGCCTATTCTGTTTGTTTTTAAACTTCACCACAATTCATTTCCCTTTAGCATAGCACATCAGATAGCGTATCAGCCACAATCAACCACGAGGGTATATACCAATATTCAACCACACACACGGAGTTGCACACCAGAATAAAAATTTCACTCATATATATAAACACAGAGTTTTACAGTATATTTTGGGGTGACTAGAAAGGCCAGCAGGGATCAGGACACTCCCGCGTGTATGTCTTCATGTAGCCTTCAACTTTCAGAAGAGTTGTGTAGGTCGTCAACTGGAGAGAAATAACCACCTTTTCACTGCTATTATGCCACTTATGAGATGTATACATGTGTGTGTGTGATGTGTATATACCTTATTCAGGACAGGTTTGGTGGATAAGACATTGAACATGCTACCCAGTGACACAAGCTGCAGAAAAGAAAATCCCGATGATAGCGCGAATAATTATACACAAACACACTTACACTTCGGCCAGTTTCGTTCATACACTTTTTCGCCTGAAGGAAAAAGAAGAAGTGCATACATGTCATGAACTCTTGGTATATATAGGTGATCTGGTTCACATAATAGCTAGAGAGCACAATAATTATATCCATGAAAAAAACGATGGGATTCTCATATTAGATATACACGTGCATCCTATATGCTGGTCATAACATTGATACTGGAGCTGGAACTGCGATATGCCAAACAACAAGATCTGAAAGTTATCTTCTCTGAATCCATAGCAGAGGGACTCTTCTAGAAAACCACACACCAGACTCTGCAACCGTACAAACTCTCAGTGTATGGACATGTGGCCAGACACGTAGTAAGTGCAGGTGTAAAGATACACAGGGCTCTTGGTCAGAATGAGATTCATAAACAAACCCACCAAACGACGAGATTTGAAAGTTATTCCCGAGGAAAGACAAACTCAGAAAACAAACTACCCTACGGTTTTGGTTAACAACTTTGCAATACATAATTTTGAGCGATGGTCAAGTGCCGTACACACGACCATGCCTGTTCCACATGGAGTGGCGGAAAAGATTGGAGGTCAGTTCGAGAACACAAGAAAGACTTCAGCTGTCATGGCTAGCTCTAATGTGAGGCATGTGCTGGTGAGTTACTCATTATTGGACCGTGGCACGCATGAGTTTTGAAGTCTATTGCTTTCACATGGGCGGCCCCTGTCGCAGGCTTATTAATTGATACTTACATGCTGTACATGTACCTGGTAGCTCAGTTGGTAGAGCGCTCGCCTAGACTGCAGAGTGTCGTGGGTTCGAATCCCACCCAGGACAGCTCTTCTTTTTCCTTGGAAAAGAGGCTCTCCTAGGTGTAGTTGATTTGTTTGTTGTGCCTTTACCCTTTCTACCTCGTAGTTTTCACATGTATGTGTGGCAAGCATAATCAAGACTCACAGGGTCCCTGCGGTTGTCAATGACCAGAGGTTGTTTCCAATGGTCGTAGTTGGTCTCCACCAGGTACCACCTCCCAGAGGACACATCCAGACTGCGAGACACACAAAACAACCCCTTCAATAACACACACCATTTTACTTTATTTTGGTCATTGGCACATTTACATGTTGCATCAGACACACAAAAATGAAAATCTACAGACATTAATTATCAACGGATCCAACAGGATTTCAACTCAACTCACTTCCATATGTCCAGTGCCTTCTCTAGCGTCCGAGTGATGACACAACCCTGTGGATGTAGCACACACACGTGCTAAATGGTTTAGACATTTTTGTATATACCAGCAAGGCAGTAAGGTAAGCAGAAGGCTGTCCGAGTATTTGGATTCAATGTTCTTGTTGTATACTCAGACTCATTTTGCTTTCGTGCGAACTTCTAAACCGTGGAGTAAGGGCAGACAGCTATTTTAGGCATAATGCAGAATTGCACTTTGTTGTAGAGATGCCGATGCGTGCAAACTCTCACAATCATAAGGATTATGGTGTACTTACACACCTCTCCACTCTTTGTTCCTCCGACAATGAAGTAGGCTGGAGCCAACATACGAGTGTTGGCCAACATGTCCACTGCCTCAGAATAGCTGCAGTGACACACTCAATAATGAGGCCCCAATGAAGTGACTACTGATACTGTCCCAGTTTTAGCTGTCTAACAACAAAAACAACAACACAGTGTAGCAAAGGTGACGGAAAGTCTCATTCCAAGACTCTCTTGTGCCTTCTTCAAACCACTCTTCTCCATTTGTTAGTAGGAGTTTTGTTTGTTGGTGTGTGTGTGCATGTGTGTGTGTGTGTGTACGTGCGTGTGTGCATGTGTCTTGCTGGTGGCCTTCTCCAGGGTATCTCTGGTCAGGAACCCCATCCAAGACTCGTTCCTGTATCCTGCCAGCCACTCCAACATACCTGCAGTCCATCCACCATAGCCAACACTATCCCACAACCGACAGCAGATTATCTATTTCACCCCACATACCAGCACTTATAATACAAAATCATATGATCTTGCCCACTCAAGAGCTCATTTCCACTGCCTATCATCTGTAGCTCTCACATAGCACAGTGGTAGTGCATTTGCCCTAAAAGCGAGAGGTGTGGGTTCGAATCACACAGGTCCAGTTTTTCTGGTCCAGCATTAGTTTCTTCCTCCTTCTGTCATGCCCACACGTACCAATATTCCTTCAAAATACCAGGCGTGAGAGCGGGAGCGAGATGCGTGCATCTGAGGTAACTTACCTCACTCATGCACCCATACTACTCAGGAAGTTGGTGTATACATTATGAGTACGGTACACATGCAATCACTACAGAGGTTAGGAAAGTTTATTCAACGTCCCTGGGGATCTTGACCTTACTACAGCCTCTGAGTCTAGTTTCATCATCTGTCCCATTTTACAGAGCTGGTCTACTCTGACACATGAATGAGCTTCCTATTTGAAATCCACAAGGTGAATTACCAGAGCTGCCAAACATACCATAAGACTATTTCCCTTAACTAAGCTGGTGGGTGGGTTGGTGGTGAAAATGTGTTGCACTGAAAGCTGTGTATCGCTGCGAATATGAAAGCTGTGTATCGCTGCTCCTGGTTAGAATAGGAAAGTCGTGTATCGGCTTTCGGCTGCTCCTGGTTAGTACTAACCAGGAGCAGCGATACACAGCTTTCAGTGCTTTCAGTGTTTGAATCGGAGAAAAATTTTGTTTTGGGCTATTGTGTCAGGTCACAGGCCTATGCAGTCGAAAGTAGTTTAAACTGCTACACAGCTTGGATAAACATGAGGTGTATTATACCTGGATTCATATGCCAAAAAAACAAAACACCTTCAGAATGGCCCCTTCACTTTATAAATGATTATTGTATGTTTGCGCTCTCTCAGTATGTGTCTCACCGATATAGCCTCCGTCAATTCCAAACCTTTCATTCATTGTGAGAGTAAACACATCCTATATAGTGTCAGAAAATATAGAATAATTGTCAATCCTAAAATAATACTACCGTATTCTCGAATGTGGGCATGCTGTGAGTACTAACAGGCTTGATGGCTGATAGGATTCCAATGTAGCCAGCAAAGTGAACAGCCTTGTACACCAGCTTGCCTCCTTTCTGTTGGGGAGAATGACACGTGCAAGAGCAGTATTAATGAACAGAACACAATAGTAGTTGGGTTACCATGTATTCCACATTGACCACGATAGGTCTCAGCATTTCAGCCACTGGCCACGTATCATTCTGAATATCCCACCTGTGTGTGTGTGTGTGTGTGTGTGTGTGTCAAAGAGAAAGTCACATTGCATTGAGCAATGCTTGACTGACGCATTATCAATGAAAAAGTAGTAGGAGGCACAGAAGGACAAACACTCAGAGCGAAATTTCAACTCAAGTTTATAGTGTTCTAGGTTTCCCAGCCAACACGTTGCCTTTTCCTTCAATAGCATGCAAACATGGTAGTAATTTAGCCGTCTAGGAACATATTATGTAGCTTCAGGGAGGGGCTTGTATTTGGGTTTGCGTCTCCCACAAATAAAAGCCTTTCTAAGTATGGCAATGATTAAAGGGTGTACCCCATTAGAAGACCAAAGTCAAGGTTTCTGACGTGCATCAGGGTCCCGTTCTCCGACTCGGCAACGATGGAGGTGCAGACACTGAATATTTCGTAAAACACGTTGTACAACACCACATCTCCTGCAGAGAGAGAGAGAGAGAGGGTGATCATAACACACAACGGTTTCAAAACTCACAACCAAAGTGAAAGGATAAACACAGTTACTGGTTATACGAATGCAGGTTGTGTGGATTCATACCCACAGCGTCTATGATCGTTTTTACACGTATTGGTTGTCTTTCAATGATAAACCATTGGTACATAGTGAAAACATGTGCACAAACCAACATACTGGTGTGCTAGTGTCGGCTCTAACTCAGACTCAGCCTAGCTCCTTCTGTTGGTAGTGTTTAAAGCTTCTCCTTCAAATATTTCCTAAACACCACATGGTGGAGGTCAGCCAGTTCTCATTAGGCTCAAGCCACCAACTGCTACTTAGCATTAGCTATACTAACTTGCTCACTCCACAAATTTTACATGCAAGCATTCAGAAAAGGAAAAGTTAAAGGAAGCCAAATGTGCCTTTGTGTATAGATGTAGGAGGGTGTTCTGTACCATAGTAGCACAGTTAGTTTAGGTTTGCCTTTGCCTGCCTTTGCCTTGTATTGTATTGTGTTGTAGATTTGAGCCCCCTACCTGCCCCTGGTAGCTCAGTGGGTAAGAGTGCTCTGCAGAGTGTCATGCGTTCGGATCCCACCCAGGGAAAGCTGGTGTAGTTGCTTTGCCTTTGTCTCGCGGCATCATTCACGTTTGCATACTTAAATGTAGCTAGAGTGTCAACCGATAGACACACAGACAAGAATTAGAACCTCAACTGACCTAGAGGCAGGCCACTGGACTCGCTGATTCCTCTCATCTCGTCACCATACGGAGCAGGGAGACTATCTGCCAGCAAACCCTGCAATGTACACACACGTACAGAGCACACGAATAAATGAAAGGCACCTCGCGTAAATGTGCGCGCGTGTTGATACTCCGTACACATCCACAGGCCCGTTCCGCTAATTGAGGGGTTGGGACTAGTTACGCTGTTGCCGTGGTCACTTGTAGTGCTCTGAGAGGCTAGCTACAGTATATACTAGATAGCATGCGGGAGTCGATACTTGCCCCGCGTTGCAACTTCTGGTGCCTCTAAGGTATGCAATGCAAGTGGTTCTGGTCAGCGTGCTCATTTGCATAATAACTATTGAGTCTGTTTTCACGCCATAACTCTTGAACACAGTACATTTCCAAAAATCTCGAACTTTAAAATCAACCCAGTGTAGTGCTTAATAACCTTTTGGTATCGCTCTTTTGTTGCCTTGTTGGGTGTGGTGGCAGAAAACGTGGTAACAGACAGAGCGACAGACATACTTACGAACCAAGTACAGTAACCCTCGCTGCGCATGTGCGCTGAGGGTTAAATACGTCCATCAACTGGGTCATGTGATGCCATGGTGGGGTTTCACCATAACATGTACATGCACACCCCAAGTTCCTGAGCTCCCCAAATGAAACAGCACACACATGCACATAACATAGTCAGGATGTGATGTCAAAATGTGCTAAAATACATAAAACTGACACGCCCTATCCATACGCTTGCTTAGAAAAGTTGTAGCTCACAGGCCATATATAATACTTACAAAAACATCCTCCTCAATTGGTATGAGCTTTCCGTGATCAATGAATGACAACAGCCAATGGACATAGTCAATCAGCTTCACAATCTGCACATTGACAAACAGGAGGACACATGTAGAAAAAATACCATGTGATGCCAAGAGAAAAAAGTACAGTTAGTACATACAGAAAAGTGTCACTTACATCGGCTTTCTTGTCGGTGACCAGTTTTTGCCACCTCAGTTTAGGGTCCTGATCAAGATCTACTGTGTAGGTTGGTACTTCAGTACTACAGGGACGAGGACAGAAGACTAATACACTGACATACACACAGAATAAGCTATCTGACTTGGGGTCTGGCGGGTAGGCGTCTTTCACGCACGGCTCGTCTGGACTCTGAGCGCTGCACACTGCCACCATCAGCGTGGCTAGCACAAGGACACCCCACACGTTCGCCATTGTCTTCCGTGGACAGTAGTAGTACGCTGGCACTATGAGCTCTTTGGGTTACTCCCAACAAACCGGTCACGAGGTGGTGCACAGTCAGCACTACTAGCTACGCCCACCTTTTCTATAAGCGGGATCGCCCCTTGTTCTATAGCTATAGCTATATAGTATATTTTGGCTCTCGACCAAGGTGGTGATTTTTTCTGTGCAGCCATGTCTCAGGTGGGTCATATCAAGTGAATTTGGCCCCGGGCGAACCCCCGAACGCCGCCTTCCCTTCCTCTCGTGCAGGTTCACGTGTTCAACGTCAAGATGACTTGCGAGGGTTGCTCCGGAGCAGTCAACAGGGTGCTAGGCAAACTCCCAGGTACCAACACGCTATGTGTTGTAGTAGTGTGTACACATTCTACCGCTCTCAGAGGTGACTAATATTGAGATTGATATGGAGGGACAGAAGGTGCTAGTCACTTCCACTCTCGGCAGTGATGCCATACTGGCCAAGATCCAGAAGACTGGACGGGAGTGCTCATATGCAGGAGGCAAAAATTGACAATGAGTGTTATGTCGAAAGAGAATAAGTTTTTGGATAGCTATATACGCACGCAGTATTAGAGCGTAGCGCATGCGTGAAGCGCCGCGCCGCAAATTAATGCAGCGCGAATTTCGTAGAACGTGCGCACTATTTTAGCTTTTGACACATCCAAACTGACTCAGTTTCGTAGCTAGAGCTGTGAGCATGTCCACACCGGACTACAGACCTCCCCGCAAGTCGGCAGTGTTGGAAGACAATGGAGTGCCGAACGAAATTGTCAAATCGCCCACCCAACTGCAACCTGCAGCACCTCCGCCGTCCGTAAACGGCGGACGGCGACCAATGCCCAAACCGAGAAATCCAAAACCTCTTTCACCAATGGGAGCTGCTCCAACGCCTCACTTGTGGAGCCAGGGTCTTCTCTGCAAAACCCCGCCGTGCCAGCTCCGACGCCGCATCAACTACGCGGAGACGGGCAAGCTCTACCTCCGCACGTTATTGGACCCAATCCTCCACCGCCAGCATGGTCCGCGCCACCACTTTACAATGACCAGCAGCCAGGCGGCCCGCCGCCGCCACCGTATCAAATCGGGCCTGGCGCTCTCGCCAATCCTCTCGAACGGAGTGGCGTGGGAGCTCAAAACGATAAGAAAGGGGGTCCCGCCGATTTCAGAGTGCGTGTGCAAGGCAGCTACATGTTCTGCACCACGTGGAGAGGTATTATTGAGATAATTGCAAGAGCCGCAGTAATGGTAAGCAGCTCATTACTATCCATGCAGAGAAGTAGAATTTGTTTCGATTTATATAGGTAGTGGCAGTGATAAGTTTTCTTTTGTCACCGATCCACATCAGGACAATCCAATCAAATCAATATCTCGACCTCATACTTATGGCTCCTGCTACTACCTCGCCCATACCAGAGACACAGGCTCTCATAAGGGGCTCTGTGAATGTGGCAGGCTTCATGATATTCCTGAGTATCGTCTGCTTTATCGTCCAGATCCCAACCATTGTTGGGAGGTTCATCCTCAAAGGTGGCACCGCACTGATTTTTGTTCTGCATGTTGTGGTGAGTACACAATAGTTTGAAGTGCAGTGCAGATTTCTTCACATTTTGTAGCTAAGGTCTCATCTCCAATGGCAGAGTTGTTGTCATAGTATGGTGCAACTTGCAGATATTAATTTGCAGCATCGCTGCATTTTCTTATATATATATACCACTTGCCAAACAGAGCCCAGCCTTGTTTGTTAAAGTGTGGAGTCTGATAAACCTGTTATTGATCGATATACAGTTAAAACGGCTCATGGTCTTGAAAAGATAGCTAGCGTGGCTCCCCGTGCACGAACTGCAAGCCATATGGGGCCCTAAAGTCCTTGTAGTAGCTAAAGCACAGTGGGGCTCAAATAAAAACAACTGTGATTTCCACTACTTGCTCTCTTTTAATTAAGTCACCAAATATGTTACTGCATAACATGCATGTGATAGAGTCAAAGTCTGTGTGATGTGACAGGATGCAGTAGCCAGTGGTGTCCTGGCTGTGTTCTTCCTATGTGGAGCTATAGCGGCTGGAGCCTACGGAGGGCAGTGGGGTGAGCCACCTCAGATCTGTACAGAGGGGTTCATTGACCAGATCAAGAAGACCCTTGACGATCTTGGTGTTTCATCTTCTGGAATCACTTTCTCCTGTAATGAGGGCACTCTGGCTGCCCAGCTGGGAGGTCTATCTGTAAGCTAAATCTCTGTCTGATAGCCGTTATGAATTATTACTATACAGGTAGTTGGGCTTGTTGGAGGGGGTTTGACAATTTTCTTGGCCGTGTGGACAGTATATGCGCTGTACGCCAAGTGGGATTATGCCAGCAATGTGTACAAAGAGGACGTGGAAGACAACGTCAATGGAATTTGAAATTGAAGACTGTAAATTGTTGATGAACAGTGTCTGTGTGTAAGCATGACAGCTCCAAATGATGGTATTGTAGAAGCAACAAGACATGATTAAAAAAACAACAGTATATAGAAGAGAAATACCAAAAGAGCGGCACGGATGATCATTGCTTACGCATGCGCAGTGCCCACACCCGGCGCGGCGGCGACAATCTATGTAGTCAGATTTCAGCCAAAGGGGCTCAGATGTGTTGACTGAGCTGTATCTCAAATGCTGTATGGTGGCGCGCCGTTTGTGTCAAAACGATTTTTTCCCAGTAGTAATCGTGGCGGCGAATCTTTTTCTGAGCGACGAATCGATTTTTGGGGCGACGATTTTCCTTTCGTAGCGACAATTCTTCTCTTGTGGCGACGAATTTCTACGGCTAAGATTGTTTATCAAGCGACGAAAGCTTCTCAAGGAAACTAATCTTGGATTTAGGGCGACGACCAGTTATATGCGGCACGAAACTTGCGTCGATTCGCGATCCAGGTAGGAGAGTTCAAAGGTTAACTTACTCGAAACCCAGTAGAGGCGGGACGTTTGAAGGCACCGATCAATAACAGGCGCCCTCTAGGCACTCTAGGAAAGTTGACCTTTCAACTCTCCCACCCGATCACAAAAAATCGTCGCAGTGCAGTGTCGACTGACCGGGCCTGGTCGCCGCCTCAAGCCAAGATTTTTCACAGAATTCTGTCGCTTGACAAACAATCGTCGCCTTGAAAAAAGAATTGTCGCCTCCAAATCGCCTCCTGTTCGACAACTACGGATGAACCGCATTCGTTTTGACGCAAACGGCGCGCCGTAGTTGTGCGTGTGGCTGGACTCGACTGGCTGGATCGGAGGGATGATTTTCACCATAGATCCGATTCACAGAGGATATAAAGCGAAATGGGTCAAGTATCTAAGCCCGGCCGGACAAGACAGTAAGTTAGCAATATTTTCATGGATAGCCAATTCTAGCAAACTCGCTACGCTTTGAGCCATAATACGCCAAAAACGCTCCCTCTGCATCAGGCAAAAGTAGCGCTTTCTCCAAAAATTCCTATATTATGTCTTGTTATCACCATAATTTTCCCATAGCTTTCATCCGCAAGAAAAATTATGCCACCACGATGCTAAGGGTGATATTCCGTGGCATATTATGAGTCGATAATGATGCTTCAACTGTGCATGACATTGATTAGTAGCTGCATTTAGCTAATACAAGGGGACACTACTGTGTGCATCACTTTACCCTATAGGAACTGACACACTGTGACAAGTAAGGTATAATTATTATAATACTGATGTGTGTTAGCTAGTATGTAGTCCACTGGCAACTTTCAACAGAGATTAGCAGGTGGTGTAGATGAGGATGTAGATGTGGGCGAAGAAAGGTGGGCCTATAGATAAAGATGCAAGTGGTTGTGTAAACTTCTATCAACCATAGTTTATCTGCCTGAGTTCTCAGAATACCTGGCTTTGTTATCAATGCAGATGACCAACTATAGCTGTGGGTTGTTTAGCTCTCATCAGCTATGAAAATGATGCCCACGAAAGTGATGCCCACAGAAAACTGTGCCCCCAGGATGCTGATTAATATGACGGCAGTGGACATCTACAGAGGATGTGCAGCTGTGAATTACTTTCCTCTCATTATAGCAGTGGCCTCGACTTCTGAGTATAACAGTGCAACACTGACTTATTATATATACGCACATGGTGTAAATCAGATCATGTTTTGGAGTGATCACTCTTGACTAGATATATATTAACACGTTTGCCACACAATAAAAAGCACCAAAGTCGGCGAACTGCGCACGCGCGATACTGCTAATTGATGGGCCTATTAGTTGTATTATATGCGTTTACTCGTGGTCTCCTGCTACTGAGTAGCTCGCGGAGTATCTGACACGGACTAGCTACAGTAGTTGATAGCATGCGGGAGCAGATACGTGTGACTTCCTGAGCCCCAAAGGTACACACAGAACCAGCGGATCAGGTCGCGGTTAGCCGCGTTGATCGCGACGCATGCGCACCGCTTATTGATGGGTTGGGCCACGCAACGCGGTCCGCGACCGTGCCAGTTTGTCGCTCTCGAACGCAGTCGTTTCACCCTTTTTTTTCAGGCTCGAGTAGTTTGAAGCCGTCGGTATCGTTAATGGGCCGCCTCGTAGCCTGTAGTGCAAGCATAAGCGTCGACACACACACACTACAGTAACCCTCGCTGCGCATGCGCGCCGAGGGTTAATGATGAAATGTGCTAAATACGCATTACTAAAACATTATCAGTGTGTAACTTAGTGGACTATTTAGGTGGAGAGATGGTGGTGCTATTTCCGAGTTGTTCTAACAAGAACTTGTACAGGGGAGGCTGTGGGCTCTGCTGTCGATGGTACGTCAGAAGCACTCTCCACACGTCAGCCACGCTAGTGGCTCCTAGACCCACCAGCTCTTCCTGGAGGACATGCAGGTCTTGCCGGAGTCCCTTGTCACCAAACGTGAAATAGACCACGTCTCGACCAGCAGCCGAGGCAGCAAGCCACTGGAGAAGGGCCTTTAGACGTTTGTCGCCACCGAACGCACCACAGCCCCAGTTACCTGTGGCAACAGCTCTCAGTCGGCCACATGGAGTAGAGGCGGTGCTCGTAAAGCTACAGTAGGCTTTGAGGAGTTCTCTTCGGATGAGTCCCGGTTTGAACTGCGAAGCTGAGTTTCTGACCACTATTGCGTCCATGGCAACCAGAGTCATGTCCCTCCTCCCCCAGGAATCCCGGGCTGTGCTGTCTGTGTGAGACCCCGCCCACTCAAACGTGGAGCCGTACCCGCTGTAGGAGGAAAATCGCTCTGCCCCTGTGATAACAAGGCTCTCGTTTTCCTGCAGTTCCTCCGTGAAAAGCCTGGAGAGTATCAGCTCCGGACAGATGAGGAAACGGATTTCCTCCTGAACGGCACCGCTCCCCAGCACCCCACCTCCCACCCGTTTGTTGGCAAAGTCAACCTGGAGCATTCCGTGTCCATCGTCTTCTATCGTTCCCTCGGAAGACAGGTGGAGTTTTGAGAGTTTCTCTGAGCACTTGTCCCAATGGGGAGGGTCTTTGCAAACCTGTCTCGTGAAGGTGAGGACGCCAGTGGGAGGTTTAGACGTGACGCAAGTAAAGTAGTGAAAGAGACACTTGAGTTTGGCAACTCTCACGGGATGGATCGAGGTGGTGCGACGCCCGGAAAAGAGAGTGTTGAAATTGACCGAAGGGTAGGTGGAAAACTCTGCACCTCTGTGGAACGCGTTTCGACGGGGGAACGTGCAGAAAAAGCCGTTTGCCAGCAGACATGCAGCCTGTTCTTGACTAATACTCACACTATAAGACTCTTGTCTCCTCAGCAGCGGTATACCCGTGCGTCACCAACTCCGGGAGTCTCAGGGCTAGGCTGATCATTTTCGGGAGCAGAGACGAGAAAAAAGCTGAACTTTCTTCCTCTGTAGTTACCTCACTGAAGTAAGCGTGGAGAGCTCCAAATGACCACTTTCCAGCTTGTCGAGAGTTGTACTCCATTATAGCCTCTTCTAGGTCATAGGAGTTTGCTATTGGCTTAGATAGGGAGGCTCTGATCAGTGTCCATCTGGACATGAGAACTTTCTCTCCCGTGTTGGTTTTGACCGGGTAGAGGCTCTGTGACGAGCAGGGGCTTCGCACGTGATTGCTGTCCCACACGTCGCAGAATTTGTCCGGGTGCGGACGGGGTGCATGACCTGGGCGGAGTCTTGTGTGAAAGGTGACAGTGTGGGAGGGTGAGGAAGAGAGAGGAGGGAGGATGGGGTTGCATGAGGGGCCAAACGAAATTTGGCTCAGGAGGACCCCCTGGGGGGCAGGGGGCGGGGTTCCCTGCGGGGAAGCAGGGTAGGAGAGTGTGGCCGACGTCTGAGAGTGCAAATCATCATTCAAGAATTGACTGTCATCTTGACTGCTGGGCTGCTCGCTCTCGCTGTCTGAAAACAGCGGTGGAGTGTCGCAGGTTGGAGTTTCCCGAGGCCGGCTAGTGCTGCCGGTGGCCCCAGCCATACTTTCCTCGAGGGTGAGCTGTCTCGTGCGCGACTTCTTGATCGGTGGTGGGCTGGGCTTTCCACTCGCCATTCGACCAACAGCACCAAGAGCCGCTCCCTTTATAGCCCCCACGCAATGGAACCGCTTTAGCGTGCTGAAGATGACTGAACTGCACTGCAAAGGGCGCGGAGCCACGCCCCTCCATCTTTCTACCCACACGCACGCATGCGCGGAACGATCGCTGTCGTCGTCACTGCATGGCGAATGAAGAAGACCTGTTCTCGCTCTCCTACCGATATTTTCTGTGTATAATGGAGCAAACTGCAGGTTCTTCAGTTGGAAAGGTCACGCACTACGCGACGTCTACCTCTACAGCAAACGACAGGGAAGGATGCTGGGCGACCGTCGACACCGAACAGGTTTACATATGCAGTTGGCCCTCTTGCTGCCAGAACACGACGAGGATCACCATCACGGTAACACAACAACAAACACCATTACATAGTTAGCTATTATACCTGAATCATGCGAAAAAACGATGATAGCTAATGCAGCAGTTAGTATCTATGGTTGCAGTAGCGTCAAATGCATTTTGTGACTTGCAGTGTTTGGCTGTGGGGGTGCTGGCCTTCTCTGCCGTGACTCTCCCGCACAGTTCGTTGGAGAGTAAAGATTTGGCGGGTACCTCTTCTGATGGCGTTAGGCCAGAGCTGAGAGCCGCCTACAACGCCACTAGCACCGTCCTCAAGTACCTCATGGCCGTGGCCTGCCTCGCCATACTGACGGAGATAGCAGCTGTGGCGGCACAGATTGCGGCTAGATGCCTGGAACTGAAAGAGTTTCAGACCGTCTCACTTATTTTCTACATACCGGTAAGCCAAAAGATTATTTACTCGTGATGATTTAGATCCTCGTGATGTGCATTATAATTATTTCATCAGGACATAGTCATTGCTGGGATCTTGACAGTGTTGTATGTGGCAGGAGGTATAGCCATTGCCTATTATGCTGGTGTGTGGGGAGCCAGGCCAGTGGGATGCGACTCACTTCACGAGCTGGAGAGTCCAGATCCTTGCGGCACCAAGACCCTTACTGCATTCTGTAGCATTCTCTCGGTAAGCCACTTAGCTAACACTAAAACCATTACGTGTGTAGCTCTTAGACAACATTTTGTGTGTTATGTAAAATGGAACTAACTGCTTCTACCTCCTAAGGAAGCAAGGAAATTCTTCACTCTGCCTGTACTTCCTGCCAACTAGTCATGTTACTAAACAGGAGCATGAGCTCATAATTATTGTGGGGGTGCAAGATGGAGATTCCTAACAACGACACATCATTCTTATGCAGGTCATATCATTTGTGTGTGCAGTAGCTACCACCTCACAAGCTGTCTGGGGCATTTCAACCATCGTCAAAAAGTGGAACAACTACTAACACAACACTTAAGGCAAAATTGCTGATACTAGATTATACATTTTCAGCACAATCCCGCATTCAGACGACGACTAGGTTGGCTCGCTTCGCTCACCAATTTTTAATGCAGCAGTGACGCTATATACTAATTTCACACAGCTGATAATATATTATTTGTGACCAAAATACAATGTGTGTTAATGTTAACATTATGTCCACGACAAAACACGAAATGTTATATACACACAATGAAGTCAGAGTGTCAGGATATGGGGGTGAGGAGGTGGGAGAGGAGAGGTCCAGAGAAGGTGTGTGTCATCTCCGCACGCACATCTCCTGAGTCAGGCCCAGCTCACTGTCACACTCACAGTCACACAGAGCGGCTTCTGCAACATAATAGCACACAATTCATTTACTATTATCTGGAAAGTTTATGCTACAGAATGCTGAATGCCGTTTAATCTTTTCATCAGAAACACGATCGGCCAGCGAGCGCAACACACTAAACAAAAAGGGATTCGCGAAGTAGGTGAAAGATTGTTAGAAAGTTGAGAGCGTGTTTGAGGCTTCTTTGTTCTAATAAAGTAGCTAACAAAGTCTCGTTTGCACCAGAGTCAGAGAAACGTGATAGACCAACGTTTCGGTCGGAGCCCTCCCGGGTTCCTTCATCAGGGTAAAAGACTCAACTACACACTGAATGACTGTCAACCACTCACAGTGAGTCTCTGTAGGTTCCTGACAGTGATAGACTGGGAGAGGAGAGAGTTGTCTGGCGTGTCGTCCTCCTCCCACTCTACACCCTGACTTCTCTGAAAACATGTAACAACCAATGCACGCTGGTTTAAAATTAATACTCATACTAGTATATTATACACACATACATGAGGAGAAACATGAGGAGAAAGGGAAACAAAATGAACCTACAAAGATGTACAAAGTATATAAAATTATACAGTGGAATCCAATATGATTGGGCAATGCAGTTCTGTTGAAAAGTGGATCACAAAGTGCACCCTTCATTGAGAGGTACATATACATTGTCCTTTTTTCAGAGTGTCTATTATTGGAGGGTCTACTGTAATGCATAATTATACGCCAGTGTCATAGCTTATACTCCACCAGCACACTTTTACCATAGATTCCACTTTTATAGAGGCCGTGATGCCAAGTCGTTTTAGATTGGCCTCCACTCTCAGAGAGAGAACGTTGGTGAATGGAGCAGTGAAGATGAGCCTCAGAGACAGCAGTTTAGCCAGACCACTGCTGCTGCCCTCCAGTACCACAGGCTCACACACACCTTGAGGAGAACAGAAATATAGTGAGCTATAATTTATAATGGTTTCTAAAGGAGAGATTGGCAACTTGAGAAAAAGAGAAAGGTGTGCGAGGCTCACAAAGGATTACTAAAGAAGATATTGGCAGCTTTAGAAGATACGTAGTGGCATTTGCAACGGGGTTTGTACCACTAAAAGGGAGACATTGGGTAAAAGTAGTCTTACTGTGGATGGCATCAGCATGATCCCAAACCCTCTCTGCCTTCTCTCGAGCCTTCACACCATCTCTCATGATAGGGTCCCTCAGGGATATACTGCCCAGCATACTCCCATTCATCCATGGAGTAGAGGTCTCACCTTTCTCTCTCACCCCTATCAGAGGTTACATATCAGCAAATAGGCACAAAATGAAAGGCTGAGACACTTACTGTTTAATATGTCGGCATGTAGGGTAGAGACGTCCTGTGTGTGTGTCCAAAGCCTCAATGAAGGATTGAGTGAATGCAGAGCCATCATACGCCACTTTCCCAAGAGAACTGTTGTATG
>CASHTH010002812.1:0-29143 GCA_030341885.1 Geodia barretti | reverse complement strand
CGACTTATATAACTATACCGAAGAATTCCGCTCGAACAAACGACTATATATATAGGTTGGCTCGCTCCCGCTCTCAATTACACACATGGGGGTCCCATCGACATCAAAAATATACCATTGCAAAATTCATGTAAAGCGTCGTGAATGCAAAATGTCCTTCCAATAAAAATAATATTGTCGGTAATAACTCCAGGCCACCATAGTCACATTATAGAAAACATAATACTCAGTCTAATTAACAATGAAGCTCTGAAGAAAGTGCAGAACAAGAAAGTGAATGCACAAAATAACTGTTACGTCACATTATGTCATAGAGAGAGGAAAAGTAGGATGGTACAAAAAGTAATCACCGAATTATGTCGTGCTTTATAATGGCTCGTATATACAAAAAAGAGAAGAGAGGATACAAAATGAGAGGGTGAGAAAATAATAGTGAAGTGAAGTCAGTATAAGAAAGTAGTATTATAGAACATATGGCCACGTCACGTGGGCACAAAAGAGATTTACAGGGCGTTAAAAAGAAGAGAAAACCACAATTATCACAAATTGAAACTGAACATATTTGGTGATGTAATTATGTCAGGGAAAGGTATGTGGAAGAGAGGAGAGAGAGAGAAGAGGAGACGAGAGAGATGGTTATGATGAAGACTACCGCTGGGTGCCCTTACAAAATTGATACAGAGTGAGAGGAATTGGGAGGAGTGGAGAAAGGAAGGTAGCCATGATGAAGACACGAGGAGTTCATCATGAACTACTGGTGAGAGAGTGTTCAATGGAGGAGGCCAGGGGAGAGAGACCAATGGACTTGAGAGAGTCCGTCAGAGTTTCTCCAAGTCACCGGCTGCTTCCCTTTCCCCCTCAGCCAGCGCCTCATTATCTCCATGGTGATGCTATCGGCATCCAGTTGACATTGAGATCTGATGGTTGGCATGACGGACCCATCGTTGTCCTCCAGTAACAGAGTCCCCAACATCTCGTAGTTCACTCCGACTTTTGTGATGATGTTTATGGGTTCTCCCGAGTGTGTGGGGAAACTGAGGAGCTCTGGAAGTGTCGGCCTTTCATCTGCAGTTGGAAAGGGACAGAAGAGGAGGAGTGGAATAAATGAAAAGCGGGGGAGAGAGAAGAGATGTAGACTCCCCCAAATCTTCAATTATACACCATGCAGGTTTGAGCCCATTTCAAACCTTTATAGTTAGAGCAAAGGCCAAAGGATGGTAGCTTTGGTTTTCAGAAACACACACAAACAGTCAGAGCTCACTCACCCATTCTGGAAGACGGAGAGGACGGGGAGGGAGGGTCAGTGATAGACACATTCGAGAGAGAAGTTGTAGTTGACTCGGCGGCTATGGAAAAGAGGAGAAAACAGTTTCAACACTGACGTAAATCAAACAACAGAGTGTACAAAAGACACACTCACAATCCGAAGACTCACCTGGAGCAGTTCGTGGTCCAAGCCACACCCTCTGAGCAGGAGTGAGGGGACCTTCACTGATGTCCCCAGTGATTGAGCAGATGAGGTTGGAGTGGGCTTCATTTGGAGTGGCTGTGTGCACGTCGTCTGGGCTGCAGGGGCACTGGAAGGCTACAGAGGCTCGCGACTTCTTGAAGCGGAAAGCACTCGGTGCACTATCCACTGCATCCATGAGCATGTCACGGATTTCTGGACAGATGCAGGGCAGGTCGGCCTGTGATGCAGTCAGGTACACAGTGAAATGAGTGACTGCATGAACGAGCGTATCTTATACGGCTTCTTTGGATGTTGCAACCGCACAGCATTGCGGAAGTGACAAGCTGGAACTTTAACTTTCTTTCTTTTCTCCATGGCGTAAGCCGTGGTCCACCCATACTTGGAGCGCATGCAGGTATGGGTGGAGCAGAAGACACCTTTAGCGATGCGGGACATGTGGAAGTGGAGAAAGAGAGGGGATACGTGCTCACTGGGGGCAGGTACAGCGGTTGAGGCTGCACTATCACCTGAACCAGTGCCTACACTACTTGCAGCTACACCCTCACTTCTATCAGATGAACTGGAGCCTTCGCTAGCAGCATGCACCATTTCTTTCACCACTTTCGCTACCCTTCCTTTAAGCAAACCCTTGCGAACCACGTAAGCCAGAAGTTGATTGATATCCTCGTACTTGAGTAGTTCGAACCCCTCTGCAGAAGGCAAAGCTTTGATCAGCTCCAAAGTAAGCTGTCGAAAGGCCAAGATCGGAGCCTCACACACTCCTGTACTAACGGAGCAGTTCGGGTCGCACTTGATTTTGAAGACGTGATTCTTGGAGAGCGTCTTCCCCGAGCGAGCCACTCCTACGGCCATGGACTTCAGAAAGCCCAGTGGGAAGTAGCCGTCCTGGAGGGCAGCGTCCAGGATCTGTTTGGCCTTCTCGGGAGTCACTGCAGGTACAATAGCAATCTTTAAAACAACTTCATCATATAGAGGATGGAGAGAGAGCATAATTATGTTCCCCTTTCAGGCACTCACTAATTAAAAGTGCACACACACTTTCTGTAAAACCTTTGTTATATCTAAATTACGTGTACATCTGGTTACAAACCACAAACCACACCCAACACTCGACATGTACAGTACACACCAAAAAAAAGTTCCCACTAGGGCGCCGTAGTACGGTCACACCGTAGAAAAACTACGGTGTTGATACGGTCTAGCTACGCTGTTACTACGCCGTATGTACGGCGTAGATGCACTTGTACACCGCCGTAGCGACGGGCGGCTTGGCACGGCGTTCTTCGCCGTAGTTTTGCTACGGTGAAGTTCGGTGTGGCACTACAAAAGTACTCGAAGCGAAGTCACACGCGTGTTCACCGACTACGAGAAGCGAAGGATGCTAGCCCTCAGCCGCAAGGGGATGGGCCCCCCTACTATCGCCCGGGTATTCCGTGCTGAAGGTGTGCGTGCAAGTCGACGAGGAATTCAGAAGTTTCTTACCCGCTACGAGAGGACAGAGAGTCTCGCTAGGCAGCCGGGGAGTGGAAGAAGGACTATAATAACGCAAGACATACAGGACATCGTGGAGGGGCAGATGAGATCCGACGACGAGACTACTGCCACGCAGCTTCACCAGTTGCTGATCAGCCGCGGCCGTGACATATCCCTTCGTACGGTGTTACGGTGCAGGACGGCACTGGGGTGGACCTTCCGTGGAAGCGCCTATTGTCAACTGATACGTACCGCCAACAAGGCAGCACGATTGCAGTGGGCTCGAGACTATTTGAGCGAAGCAGAACACGGTTTCGAGGACGTAATCTGGACGGACGAATGTAGCGTCCAGATGGAAAGTCATCGAAGATTTTGCTGCAGAAAACGGGGAGAGCCCCCGAAAAACAAGCCACGCCCAAAGCATCCCACAAAAGTTCACGTATGGGCAGGTATAAGTGTCAGAGGAGCTACACGGATCTGCATCTTCGATGGAATCATGGACGCGGTCCTGTACATCGAAATTTTGCAGCAAAACCTCTTGCCGTTCATTCAGACCGTGTATCCGATATCACATCGGTTCATGCAAGACAATGATCCGAAACGTACCTCGAGAAAAGCTCGGGAATTCTATGCTCAGAACTCAATCAACTGGTGGAAGACTCCAGCCGAGTCACCCAACTGTAATCCCATCGAGAACTTGTGGCACGAACTAAAAGAGTACATCAGACGAGAAGCTAAGCCGAAGACAAAAGAAGAGTTAATCAGTGGAATACAGGGGTTTTGGGCCACTGTCAATGCTGAGAAGTGCACCAAGTACATTCGGCACCTGAGGAAAGTAATGCCTAGGGTTATTGCACTTGGAGGGGATGCAACAGGATACTAATAACAATAATGTCTATCCAATGTGTAACTTGTGCATAATTGTCTCATATTTCATTATCAAAAGTCTGGAGCTTCCTGATGATGCTCTGCAGCTGCTAACTTTTCAGCTGTCAGTTCTCAGTCATTTTTCAAAGAAGGGCTTTTTCTCTTGCCAATGAGCTCCAGTGTAAGAAGAGCAGTGAGGATCTCCCTGGAGGGGGTGGAACCAGCCAAAGAATGTATGTTTACTCTAGCGCTGTACTCACATACAGCAGGGGTTTTTACCGCTAAACCACAAAAACCCTTGAGCACCGGGCGGGCCAACGTCCTGTAAACACTTAGTTATGTAAACTTCCTCTTGCATAACTGGGAGTGATAATTATAGTGCATCTGTGCTGCATATAATAGGCAGTCACAATCTTGTCCTGTGGGAAGATGAAGGTACACTGTCTGTTGTGAGGAAGGAGCTGGTAACAAGCTGGGAGACATAGGGGACAACTGCCACTGAAAGCAGGGAGCCATACTTTCACTGCAAAGTTGGTGTCTCAAGGTAATTATCCACACACAGAGCACCAAAAAAAAATTGACACCCCTGCTCTGCATATAGGCACACAGGAGGAAATGGAGAAGGCTTTAGAGGAATACATCGCACAGGTCTTACAACCTACAACACCAGAAACATGGGTTGAAAACTATCCCAGTACACTGGAAGTAGCACAGCATGCAAACACTGCAGAGGATCTGACTACAAACACTGCAATGCCGACACCAACAAAGAAGACAAAGAGGGGCCCAAAAAGAAACACACGTAATGTAACCTGTTCTAATAAGCTATCGACACATGCACTTAGATTAGTGCCAAGGTATACACACAAAGTCTGTTCCTTCTAGCCGCTACAAAGCAAGTGGCGAAAAGAGGAAGGATCATTAGTTCCAGTGCTGCCTCAACAACCCAAGCCCCCCTACAGTCTGCAGTAGAGCCAAAAGACTCCATGGCTGCCCTCGAACCTTCAGATCTTGTGGAATACCTGACTTCTCCAGCCACTATAGAAGAGGTGGAGACGGAGGAAAGTGCTGCACTAGCAGGTATAATTGGAGATCAGAATGAAGCCACACCTGCATGGGCTGAGCTCCAGCACAAACAAGATGAAGCTACATGGGCCCAGAAACTCCTGGAACAAGGAAATGGTAACAGCTGTAGCCATGGGCTGCTATGTCAACCAAATAATACATACACATGTGTACCAAGTTTCATATCCATACCATTACCAAGTTTCAGGAGTGAAGAAGTAAATTTAAAGAGAAGTGCCTAAGGCTGTTTACAAACATGTTAGCTTATGTTATTTGGTTTTTGAGATACATGAGTTCAATCCCATTTCCATTCCAGGAAATCTGATGCATGTGTTCGAGCTCAAAGAACAGTTGCAGGTGGTACAGAGAAACCAACTTTTGATCCTCCAGCAGCTGGGCACACTAACATCCACACCTTCCACTCCTGCTCACTCTCAACCACAAGAGGAAGTTGTAGGAGTAGTTAATGTACCATCAACCAACAGCTCCCAAGCACCAACTGCACTACCACTTGAGGGAGTTAACGAGAGTACCTCCTTGTCATCAAGCGAGATTGATAAGTCACAGCTACGTTCCATACACCAATTTCTGTGCCACCAGCCCCAAACCAAGATAACCAACGCTGGGAAGCTAACTGTTCTCCTAGCACGTGAATGTGTTTTTGGGGTTGCTCTCATGAGGCGATGCACGCCACTAGGAGCAGGGAAGCTGCCTGGCCTACCAGTACGTGAGCTCCAGTGGCTGAAACAGCTAATGCTGGAGCGCTTCCCAGAATTCTGGGGAGATGTAGAACAATTTACTGGAAGAAATGCCAGTCTGCACTGGAACATGGCTGTAGTAGTCTCCGTCGGAAGTAACTTAGCCGTTTGCCAGAGAAAAACATATACACATAGCTATTCATATTATCTATTTACTTACTGTTCGTAAGTCTCGCTGACCATATCACCAACTTTCAGTTCATCCCTTCACCATACTGCACTTCACCTGTATGTAATATGTACGTAACATGTACAATGGCGAACAAAATGCGTTGATCGCTACTGAAAACTGTACCTGGGGGTCTGTAGATGATCCTTTGTAGCTTCAATTGCCAGGTAGGGCATCGTGTACACGAACCAAAGGACCAGCAGCTCGCGCGAGCGGTGCAGAACTGGATGCAGAGATCGAGAGCACGGCACGCGGTCACGGGGGAAGAGGCGGGGCCCTTCAACTACGGTGTTTTTCTGTACCGCACCGTAGTACGGTACAGTGCGGTACGGTGCAGCTACGCTGTGCTGCGTGGTGGGCGTAGATACGCTGTACAAGCACCGTAGACGGGGTGACCGGTAGTGGGAACTTTTTTGGCGTGTACTGTAGGTACATAGATGCTCATGTACATTGTACACTGAAGCTGCATGTGTCCAATGAACAATGCTTAGCTAAAGATATAGCACTGGCTTCACTATCACCCTTTGAATCATGTCATTACAATAATCATAATGTAAACTCGATGTTGTTGACAAACGTAATGATTACTAACTCACTCTTGAGGTATGTTTCCTCCACCTCATGTGCTGCTCTCTCTCCCTCCTCACCCCCAACTACATACTCCAGTAGTCTCTTAACGTGGTCAGCCATGTAGTGATCAATTCTCGTTTCGCCTCCTCATCATCACCAAACTTTCCTACTATCTCATCATGCTGGCTCTTTGGTATGTCAAGACAGTCGTCGACATCCACACTCCTCCACAGTGGGACATGGCATGTGACTTGTAGGATGTTGGATCGAGTCAGGCTGGGGTCTGGAGGAGTGAGAGAGTGCGCCTATTTATAACATGTGTACGCGGGTTGTGCTGGAAAAACTGGTTGCAGGGCACTTTCACTTTTGATGTGGTATATGTAAACATGTGAGTGTACATTAGTATTTAGTATACAGAAGTTGGTGAATATATAAAAAGCAAGGAGACAAGACAGGGATGACCTAGTGTATGTGATGCAGTAGTATATACAATAAATGAGGGCTACATATTATTTCAAAATGACATTGCTCACTCATGTACATTTTCCTCCACACTTTACACCATAAAAGTGGCGACAATAAAGGGCTTGTGTGGAGGAAAATGTACATGAGCGGCAACGTCAGTTTGAAATATGTAGCCATCATCTATTGTACTACTGCACTAGGTCATCACTGTCTTGTCTCCCTGTTTTTTAACCATCCCTATATTCACCATTTTTGTAATTCGAAGAACTTTCTAGTACATATTTATTACATATGTACCAGTCACAGTCTGTACGTGAGGTACCCCAAACCTCCCCTCGTCCTCCCACATGCATTTCCCCTCGTTCTCTTAGTCTTTAGTTGTGTGGTATATACCTGTCTGTTGACAATGTGGTAGTTGACTTGAGGATAGTCCACCAGGACCGTCATTAGCGCTCTCATGAACGACGGACTACAGAAGAACTCCAGATATGCCTGTAAGTAGAGAAAAAGAGGGAGGGGGAGAGAAGGGTTATTTTGTGGCATGAATACAAGCAACCAACTGAATTTTCATCATCTGGGTCATTCTTGGGACCTAACTGACTCAGATATATAGAGAAGAGGAGGAGAGGGGAATGGAGGAGGAAAGAGAGAGAGACACAAAAATTGTCTCTTTACTGTTATATTTTTAACACAGGTATGGGAGAGCCTCAAAACACCTACTATTGGTGAACCAACCTGAAAGAGGACGTTACCAGTGACAAAGTCATTATCGACGAGGTTGACGAGGTAGTAGGTGTTCTGGATGTGAGAGATGATGTGGTGGGAGGTGGACTCGGGGCTGTAGAGACTGGCCCAGTGGGTCCCCCACAACATGAAGGCCTCGTCCTAAAGGAGGGGAGACACCATCAGAAACATCTTGTAATGGTAAAAAGAAAAAAAACTCGATGTCTCAAGAAAGTCGCAGAAAAAAGCAGATTGCAAAATTCTGTAGAAGACGGGAGAACGGTAAAACAGAGGAACAGCAGGAAATTCACAGAAAATAATGAGAAAGAGAAATGTTTGGAACAACACCAACAACATGAGAACGAAAAAGAGGTGATTTTTGGCTATACCTTCCAAATATGGAAGCTGACAGGGTCGACGACCGTGGGTTGTATGATCTCCATGCCAGGGAAAACCCTCTGAAAAATAGCAAGTTTTCACCAAAAGTTTCTCAAAGACAGTAGACAGACGACCGTACCTGGTGTGCTAAAAACTGAAATTCTACTTTTGCAGTTGAGTAACAATCACGATGCTCTCTTGTCGAGAGGGTCTTTAGTTGTGTGGTATGTACCTGTCTGTTGACAATATTATGGTAGTTGACTTGAGGATAGTCCTACCTCATGGTTTACTCCGGACACCCTCCCCCATCGTCCTACCCCGTTTTCCCCACCCCGGGGTCTGTGGTACCCCAACCCTACCCCTACCTCCCCTCGTCCTCCCACATGGATTTCCCCTCGTTCCCTTAGTCTTTAGTTGTGTGGTATATATACCTGTCTGTTGACAATGTGGTAGTTGACTTGAGGATAGTCCACCAGGACCGTCATTAGCGCTCTCATGAACGACGGGATACAGAAGAACTCCAGATATGCCTGTAAGTAGAGAAAAAGAGGGAGGGGGAGAGAAGGGTTATTTTGTGGCATTGAAGAGGAGTCTTGCATGTCAAGACATTATTAATCCTTGGGAGAGTTTCCTCCACATTCAAATGGAAAACAAGCAGAGAATGATATAATTATACACTTGTTGCTCAACGATCAACATGTAAATCAGGGGAGAGGGGTCCTTGATTCTGGGGTTCAGATTGCGGGGGTCTTAATTTCAGGGGTCCTAATCGCAGGGTTCAGGTCTGATTCAAATCTCGGTGGCCAACCAATCAGAGGTTTACATGTACAGTACCACTACTCTATACAACACACACACTACATCAGAAGCTGGAGAAGTGAATTTGCTCAGTGAGGTGTCCTGATTACCTCAAATGAGGTAAGTACACACACACATACCTTTTGATAGACGAAGCCTCCTTTCTCCCCCCAGCCGACCACGGGATCAGAGGAGCTGCGGCCGTTGACGGCAGGCTGGCTGTTGATCGTGAGGACTCCGCGACAGTTGATGGCCGCCAGCTGCTGAGTCAGTAGAGACGTCTCCATGGCAAGCTCGTCGTCATTCCAGGGGAGACTGGTCACCTGACAGGAAGTGATGTCAGCAATTAAAACCAGGATATGTACTGGGTTCTTCATTCTTCCATTGGGAAAATCATCCCATTCTTTGGTTCTGGAGAAATAAGGTATCATCATATGAACACACGTATGGTGAAGTATATGTGTATGGTAATGTACATAATGTAACATGTGTTCATAAGGTATGTACATACACATTTACTTCACCAAACAACAGATCGACCAAGGTTAGCCCAATTTTCAACAGTCACTCCTAAAGTATTTCCACTGCACTCTCCAGCTATAGTCAAGGTATTCAGAATGGTTAGTTGGTCTGTCCTTCTCCCCACTTGCTTGTTAAAAGTACGAACGATTTAGGCCACCCTATATTTTCACTGCACTCTCCAGCTATAGTCAAGGCATTCAGGATGGTTAGTTGGTCTGTCCTTCCCCCCACGTTCTTACTAAAAGTACACGTGTGGTATATATACAATACCTGTGTATGTAGCTCTTGGGTCTCTGGGCCCAGAAGATTGGTCTGACGTCTTCGGTACACCTCTTGTGACTGGCTGGAGCTTTCCATGGCAACGTCTTCAGTGACAGCGGGTCATCACACCACATACCTTGGAGGGGGAGGAGGAATATAGATAGAGATATAAGATATAAGTTGGAGATAGATAGAGATATAAGAGGAGCAAGATAGGGGGAAAGACGAAAGTTGTGAGTGAGAGAGGAAAGGTTTGAGCAAGATAGCGGAAAAGATGAAAGAGGATAGAAAGGAGAGTGAAAACTACTATAGTGGAAGAAATGTGAACATACCTAGTTCAGTAAGGATTGAAATAGTGGCGACCTCTCGATTCAGAGTATAGAAATGTAGACCATTCACCTGTACATAAGGAGAGACAGAGAGAGAGGTAAAATAAGTGAAGAAATAGAGAAAATAACATCTCACCAGTCCAGAGTTGAGTAGCTCTTTGCACATGTTGACGGCAAAACTGATGCCAAACTTTTGGATCGCGGCGTCGTCATCTTTGATGGGTAAGATGGCGTCCATGATGTTTCGAGGAACCTCCAGTTTCGATAGCTTTGTCAGATTGTGCAGACTCCTGTAGCCCTATTGTGTGTATATAGAGTACACTTGTACTATAGCTGAGAGAGAAATTGCAAGAATACCACATGGTTTCTGTTGGCACAAAATTGTTCTTGAAACTCGAGAACAGGTGTTTAACTGGACGAGACACAGTGACAGGTACATACATACATGCATGTGGCAAAATTTTCAAAGGGAACAGATATTTAACTGAATTTGAAGAGAAATTTTGATGTCAGTTTACGAGGGCACTACATACAAAGTTTTCGGGTAAGTATACACGCAAATACTGTTGCCGATAGACTAATTGACAACTAATTCGATATACCTGAATGGGCAGTATTCCTGGCATGATGGGAACAGTAATCCCAATCCTCCTGCAGTCATGGTAGAACTTGATGAAAGTTGAGGCCTCGAAGAACAGCTGCGTGATGATGAAATCTGCGCCCGCGTCCACCTTCTCCTTCAGATGTTGAATATCCTCATCGTAGTTGGCGCAGTCCGGGTGACCGTGGGGATAACCTGGAATTACAGGGACAAACCCGTTTACAAAACTGGACTGACCAGATTAACCTGAATCATTAACTACAGCAAATCTCCTCTAATCTGGACACTAATGTTGCGTGACAGAAAGACGTTTCCAAATTAGTGAGGCATTTTTATTTCATAACTTGCATGCAAAAAATAAGGAAGCATCTACATCAAAAATACTTGCCAACTATGGTCCAAAAACAGCTAAATTTCTATAATGATGATAAAAAGTATCAGTGACTTTTGCATAAAATCGGTTGAAGCGTAAAGAAGTTAGGGAGGAGAAAAAGAAAGATAGAAAAAGATGGAGAGGAAGGAGAGAGGGGTTGTAAACCTGCCACACAGATGGTGAAATAGTCTCCATAAAGTTCTCTGATGAACTTGACGAGATCAGTTCCGTAGGAGAACCCATCAGGTATTGGTCTCCAGAAATGACCATGGCTGCTGCACAACCGCCCAGCTGGACTAAACTAAAGCGCTTATTGCAGCTGTCTCTCTCCCGATCCATCGCTATAGCTCTGGCTCTCTCCGTACACTCGAGGGTGTGCGTTAAAAAGAGGGCGTTTTGAAAGCTTTTGCGCAATAGCATTGGTCAGAGCCTTACCGCCGGATGTCATCATACAAACACGGCTTCGGCTTGTGGTCTACTGGTGGCACACTCGTGGCTTCAGTTTTGATAGACCACTCGTGTACAACCAGTAGACCACGCGCCACCATCGTGTAACATAATATAGACAGAGGTAGAGGAAAATGCACAACCTAGGGTGGTACAAAACGAGTCAGAAGAGAAAAATCGAGAATAAATAATTGGTGATGAAATAACATCTAAAGGAAACGATACCAGAGAGGCAAGTAGAAGAGAGGTTTACAAACGTAATCGCTGCTGTGCACCCTTACAAGAAGAAAAGAAAGGTGACAAAATATGAGAGGGAGAGAGGAAGGAGAAAGAGAAAGAGAGGTTATAAAAAAAACTAAGATGAAGAAAGTGAGTAAAACAGAATGTGATAACGTCACGCGTGCCAAAAAAGAGATTATAGGGTTGTAAAAAACACAGCAGAAGAGGACTGTCACAAATTGAAACAAGAACATAATTGGTGATGGTGATGGAAAAAGAGGAAGACTACATGAACATGTGAAATGGGCAAAAGAACTTGTAGACTTTGCCATACTCACCAAATGAAAATAAAGTTGTAATGTACCTGAGAAATGGGGGGAAAACTTGTAGGCTGCTTCCAACGGCAAAACACTCACAGGCTCCTTGACGTAATCGATAAACGTGCACAAAAAACTCGTAGGCATTCTCGTGAAATGGCAAAAAAACGCGAAGGCTATTTGGCGCTCAAAGCTAGCTGCAAATGAAATGCAGTGAAGCTACAAACATTGTCAAAGAGAGAGAGAGAGAGAGGTCAAGGGTGAGGTGTACACGAGATCAGGAGTGAGATGACGGCAGTTTCTGGTGAACCTCGTCAGCCAGAGCTGAGAGGTCGCAGTCTCTGAGTGTCTTGATGAGTGTCTCCCACGTCACTGGCTCCACCCCCCTCCCCTCCAGCCACTCCTGGAGAATTCGCAGAATCGTGTCGTCCGTGTCTCCCTGACACTCCTTCTTGAGAGCGCGCACTCGACTGCCGACTGTGTCGTTGAGGAGAAGGATTCCAAATGTGGAGTAGTTGGCACCAACTCTCTGCGGTATCTTGAGACGCAGCAACTGAGGCAGAGTTGGACGACCTGAGACAATACAACACACCCTGTCACTACCACACTTTAATAACTCTTAACACCACTCACTGGTAAGGGGAGGAGGGAGTGTTGGAGGTGGTGAAGAAGTGGAGGAAAATTGTGTGTTGGGAGGATTAGGTGTGGGAGTCTCTGCAGCTGAAAGAGAGAGAGAAGAGGGAGAATTGATGTACAACTTAACATGAAGAAGGACTCACCAGAAGTAGAGGAGGGGAGAGGAGAGTTAGAGGACGGGGAGAGAGGGTCAGAGGACGAGGACACAGGGACACCAGAAGAGGAAGAAGATGTTGTGATTGACTCTGCAACTGTAGAAGGGAGAGGAGAGAATTAGTACAATATTTAAAAACTCCCTCACACATCAATGACAATCATTCGCAACTAACTGGTGGAGTCGTTTAGAGGCATAGTCTGCACATACATATTCTGCATCCAGTTTTTATAAACCAGGATACTGTATACGCAAAGTAAATAATCTGAGCATGATGTTTGAGTGGGCTTCATTTGGAGTGGCTGTGTGCACGTCGTCTGGGCTGCAGGGGCACTGGAAGGCTACAGAGGCTCGCGAATTCTTGAAGCGGAAAGCACTCGCTGCACTATCCACTGCATCCATGAGCATGTCACGGATTTCTGGACAGATGATGGGCAGGTCGGCCTGCGATGCAGTCGAGGTGACACTGCGAAATGCGTCAGAGCATGGAGAAGAGTGATTTTATACTGCTTCTTCGGATGCTGCAACCGCACGGCATTGCGGAAGAGGCAAGCTGGAACTTTAACTTTCTTTCTTTTGTCGATGATGTAAGCCGTGGTCCACCCATACTTGGAGCGCATGCAGGTATGGGTGGAGCAGAACACACCTTTAGCGATGCGGGACATGTGGAAGTGGAGAAAGAGAGGGGACACGTGCTCACTGGGGGCAGGCACATATCGCTCCATATCCTTCTCTGCCACCGTCTGGAGCATGGCAGGCATTATGAACTCCCTCTCGTTCAGAGGAGCTACAATGTAAAGCTTCTCGAACAGCTTCAGAGCATCGCCTGCCTCAAACAGACCCCTCACGAAGCAACCACGGAACTCCTCTCCCTTCAGCATCTCGCTGCTCACCACCCCTTCCTTCCACAGTCGACACTCGCTCGCAGCCAGCCCTGCAATCGCACCACCCCCACCCGGAAGCTGTACTGGACGATTCGATTTATGCTGTCCAGTGGCATCTGAGGGTCGACAAACACCGCACCAGGGAGGACCGACGGCACGTACATCCACACGCTCATCTTGTTGAAGAAAACCAAGGCAGCCTCCAGACTCTGTCCGCTTCATCTTCAGCCTCCAGCGATGGCCTGGAATTCTCCATGCTCACTACCTTCTTTCCTGCCTCTTCCGCGTACTTGTTCACGTCGTTCAGCAACACGAGGAACGCTATCGGGGTATCCACATCCAGGGCCCGCTCAAGTCCGCCACTTCTCGCGGATCAGATCGAAGCATTTGTAGTCATTCTCGTCGGGATTCTCGGCGTTGACGGCAAAGATGATGTCGTCGCCATTCATGACCAGGTTTTCCTCCAGAGCCGGTTAGAAACAGTGGCCAGCCTCTCGTTCTTCTGCTCCAGGGTTTCGTCGCACTCGTGCATCAGATCTGTGAGTGCCGATCACCATGAACCTGGTGTGCATGCCTTCGCTGCCGGCCACGGGCTTGCACATCATGGTGTGGACAAACTGGACCACCATCTGCTCGTTGGTGAGCAGTGAGGGGCATTGCTCCGTAAACCACTTTCCTTCCTCGTCGGTGAAGGCATTGGTGCACAGAGCATCCAGACGCTCGTGAGCTTGATGAAGACCAGGACGAGGGACACGTTGTGACTGAAGGCTGCAACGACCTCGTGGAATTGAGGCTGTCCTCGCTGTCCAGGAACAGGATTATCTGCAGCTTGAAAGTTCTCTTGTAACTATCACACCTTGGCCCAACTTTGCTGACTACAGCTGTCGAGGCGGCACTATCACCTGAACCAGTGCCTACACTACTTGCAGCTACACCCTCACTTCTATCAGATGAACTGGAGCCTTCGCTAGCAGCCTGCACCATTCTTTCACCACTTCGCTACCTTCCTTAAGCAAACCCTTGCGAACCACGTCAGCCGAGAGAGTTCGACTTGAGATGCAAAGCTTTGATAGCTGTCGAAAGGCCAAGATCGGAGCCTCACACACTCCAGTACTAACGGAGCAGTTCGGGTCGCACTGATTTTGAAGACGTGATCCTTGGAGAGCGTCTTCCCCGAGCGAGCCACACCTACTGCCATGGACTTAGAAAGCCCAGTGGGAAGGAGCCGTCTGGAGGGCAGCGTCCAGGATCGGTTGGCCTTCTCGAGAGTCACTGCAGGTACAATAGCAATCTTTAAAAGAACTTCATCATATAGAGGATGGAGAGAGGGCATATGTCCCCCTTTCAGGCACTCACAAATTAAAAGGGCACACACACTTTCTGTAAAACCTTTGTTACATCTAATTACGTGTACATCTGGTTACAAACCACAAACCACACCCAACACTAGACATGTAGGTACATAGATGCTCATGTACATTGTACACTGAAGCTGCATGTGTCCAATGAACAATGCTTAGCTAAAGATATAGCATGGCTCACTATCACCTTTGCACATGTCATCTACAAAACAATAATAAGGTAAACTCGATGTTGTGTTGGACAACGTTAAATGCAATACTAACTCACTCTTGAGGTATGTCTCTCCACCTCACGTGCTGCTCTCTCTCCATCCTTCACACCCCAAACTCCATCCTTCAAGTAGCTCAGTACGTCTCTTTTTCTCTATCCCTCTTCCCCCACATCTCCCACGTCATCTCTTTCCCTCCACCTTACACCCTCTTCTTATCTCCCCTCTCTGTTCCCCGCAGTATGTACTTTCTACCAACTCACCACTCTCCGCTTCCCCTATTCTCCTCCCGTCTACTTTACTACCAGACCTTTTCGTTCGATCTCTTTTTCACCTTCCCTTCCTGGTTCTCCCATTACTTCCCTTAGCTTAGGGTATTTTACGTCACGTCTTACCTTTCATTTCCCCGGGGTAGGACAGGGGTGACCGGCCAGCCATGGTAGTGACAATTCTTGTTCGCCTCCTCATCATCATCAAACTTTCCTACTATCTCATCATGCTGGCTGCGTGGCATCTCAAGACGGTTGTAGGAATCCTCTCTACTCCACAGTGGGACATGGCGTGTGACTTGTAGGATGTTGGCTGGAGTCAGGCTGGGGTCTGGAGGAGTGAGAGAGGGAGGATATTCAGTGACTATTGTTTCCTATCACAAATGTATAGGCAAGGTTAGGTATGAATATTAATACACACAGCTGCTAAAATTAGTAACATCCATAGTACACAGAGGTATGCTTCGTTGAACATGCATGAAGACATGATTGACACAGTGAATGTATTAGTCCACATGTAATGGTCCAGTGCATGACACACAGTTTTAGCTGACTCTCAAGTGTAGGTCTTTGGGGAGGGGATCAGGGAGGGCAGTACACACAAGTACAATGTACATGTGTGAGTGTAGGCCAAATACAGGACAGTGTGTCGGAACTGTTGTTACATGTTCCAAATTTAGATAGAGAATACGTTGAAATAATCTAACCCAAGTTAGATTTTCTGTACGTACTCTAATTGATGCGCGCCTGTTTATAACATGTGTATGTTGTGCTGGAAAAACAGTGCTGCAGGCACTTTAAACAGCTTTTGATGTGGTATATGTAAACATGTGAGTACATTAGTATTTAGTATACAGAAATTGGTGAATATATAAAAAGCAAGGAGACAAGACAGGGATGACCTAGTGTATGTGATGCAGTAGTATATACAATAAACGAGGGCTACATATTATTTCAAAATGACATTGCTCACTCATGTACATTTTCCTCCACACTTTACACCATAAAAGTGGCGACAATATAGGGCTTGTGTGGAGGAAAATGTACATGAGCGGCAACGTCAGTTTGAAATATGTAGCCATCACCTATTGTACTACTGCACTAGGTCATCCCTGTCTTGTCTCCTTGCTTTTTAACCATCCCTATATTCACCATTTTTTCAAGTCGAAGAATTTTCAAGTGCACATTTTTATTACATACCAGTCACAGTCTGTATGTGAGGTTTGGCAATCCCCACAGCCTTTGTTTCTCCTGCTTTATAGAGCCAGAGGGATAAGGCTTTCCAGCTGGGATAAGGACAATAGAGAGCGTAGTACTTCCCAGCCTCAGCAGTGACTTGATCACGATCACTGAACTTCTCACGGAAGAAAGCAGCCCTGGCATCTGGTACTGTAGTGTAGATATCAATATCCTCCCAGTCTCCAGATATGGCAGTAAAGACCGGTATGAGGAGGTGTGGATTGAGGGATGGATCTGAGGAGAGGACCAGCCACTGTCATCAATTGACTATTCCCAAACATTAATCATGTTAAGAGCATGTGTAAAGTGCATATCAACGCTGCATGCATGATCCTTGCACCGAGGGCGCCTTTTCATTAAGGATTTTGTATTAAAATAATTTATTATATTTCAGTGCTTTTTGTTTCCAGCAGCGTCTCCTCGTAGTTGTGGGCTCCGCGTGTATTGCGTCATAAAATTTCCGCACGCAATATCTCGAAATAACGCGCACGGAAGGGCGCGCGCGTTATTGCGTACGGCGCTCGAACGGAAGCAGTTACGAAGGTGCGCTTTCGAACAATACGTGTAACGCAATTTTGAATTTTTGCGCCGAATTGTACCTTTTCCCAGAGCGGGTCACATATACTATTGTAGATGGTTTACAGGAGCTTCTAAAGTAAGATCTAATTACCATATCGACAAAGACTTTCTTAACTAAAGCCGACTCACATAATATCATACTTCACAGCTAGGCAGCTGGCAACTATTTTTAGTCCAAGTAATGACATCATTCACAAGAAATGTAAACTACATACTTTGATTGTGCAAGACTTACCTAGGCAGACAGCTGTGTGGTGTGCTATTGCCACACAGTAGTTAACCCTCTGTGTGGGAGGGGTACGGTACTTGGTTCGTGAGTGTGTGTGTGAGTGAGTGACTGAGTGTGTCTGTCCGTTCGTCTGTTACCACGTTTTCTGCGACTACGCGCAACGAGACAACGAAATAGCGACACGAACAGGTTCATCACTACACTGGCCTCATTTTAAAAAAGGCGATTTTGATATAACTTCTGCGTTCAAAAGTTATGGCGTGAAAGGCAAGTGAACAAGCCAATATGCAAATTAGCACAGGCTTACCTCGACCGGGTCCGCTTGCTCTGTGTATCTTGGAGGCACAAGAAGTCACAACAAAGGGCGTGTATCGACTCTCGCGTGCTATCTACTACTGCATCTAGCCCGTGTCAGACTCTCCGCGAGCTACTAGCGGGAGACCACGAGTCAACGCATAAAAATAGCCCAGCCCATCAATTAGCAGTATCGCGCATGCGCAGTTCGCCGAGGGTTTGCACTTTAGTGCTTTTAATTTTTACAGTTATTTATGCTGCAAAAATTAACACTTCTCTAAGACCCTGAGATTACACCAGAAGCAATCTCAGAAAAAATAAATATAAAAATTTCCTGTGGGACCACACCCCCAGCCAGATCCACCCTACTTGCCGTGTGCTTCAAACACGGATACAGCTTTGCCCCCTTTATTTCACAATTTTGCCCCCCCCTCCTTGGATCGACTTCTAAATGAACCCCTGATGATGTACACACAGCTCATGCTGTGGTGGGTTTCAATATAGCCAGAGGTATACAATTGACTGGCTGTGTTGTGTTCTCTATTGTAGCCATACCTGCTGGGGGCTCTGCATACTCCATCAATGAGTCTGCTAGAGCTGTCTCTCCAATCTCGTCCAGACTGAATATCATGTTTCTCATTTTCATTGGATCTGTACTCTGTACATAGTACTCTACTGCACTGTCAACATCTCTCTTATCATCAGGGATGGAGAGACAGATGCAGAGGAGACTGAGGTCACTGGTGTTCTCAAAGACCTTCCTGATTGTGGCTTTACTTGGAGGGAGTGCTGTGAGGAAAGACAATGACATAATCAGTAACAAACACAACTTCATCAAAGATCTTTATCGATACGGCTCGTGTCGTGATGACGTCATACAAAAAATACGTCATCTCTATCAGACAATACCATCATCATTCACTGGGCAGCCATTACCTAAGAGTTATCATTTTATTTCCTCTGTGTTGGGGTGCGCGGCTCGCGGCGACTGTCTTACGTTTCTTCCACTTCCAGACTTGGTCACCTCCTCCAGTAGCCATCTCTCAGTCACGTGAGCTGCTTCTGGCCGGCTGTACGTACGTACTACTGTGTCATCAGTGGTCGACCTCGTCGATCTCAAGCGCGGGACTCGAAAACTGCCGCAAAGGCTGGGCCGAGAAATGAGCACAGGGCTAGGGCGTGGCTGCAAGAATCACGTGATTTGTAAACAATGTGCGCACGCGCAATCAAACAATAGGAAGTCATGAAGATGAAGAGGAGGAGGAGGAAGGGAGAGAGTTTTGGTCAGTCTCAGTTGTGGGACTACTGGCTTTGCTCATACCGTCCAGTACCTTGTTCACCAGCTGGGAGAGGGAGAGGAGAGAGAGAGAGAGAGAGAGAGAGAGAGAGAGAGGGAGGGAGAAGGTACAGAGAAAAAGGGAGATCATGAACGGGGAGTATTAAGGCATGCACAAATGAGCCTAGCTCTAGTCGAAACATTGGTACATAATTTCTGGGAAAAAACTGAATGGATGAATGTGAATACAAGCAACCAACTGAATTTTCATCATCTGGGTCATTTTTATATAGAGAAGAGGAGGAGAGGGGAATGGAGGAGGAAAAGAGAGAGAGAGAGACACAAAAATTGTCTCTTTACTGTTATATTATTAACACAGGTATGGGAGAGCCTCAAAACACCTACTATTGGTGAACCAACCTGAAAGAGGACGTTTCCAGTGACAAAGTCATTATCGACGAGGTTGACGAGGTAGTAGGTGTTCTGGATGTGTGAGATGATGTGGTGGGAGGTGGACTCGGGGCTGTAGAGACTGGCCCAGTGGGTCCCCCACAACATGAAGGCCTCGTCCTAAAGGAGGGAGACACCATCAGTAACATCTTGTAATGGTAAAAAGAAAAGGCTCGATGTCTCAAGAAAGTCGCAGAAAAAAGCAGATTGCAAAATTCCGTAGAAGACGGGAGAACGGTAAAACAGAGGAACAGCAGGAAATTCACAGAAATAATGAGAAAGAGAAATGTTTGGAACAACAACAGCAAAATGAGAACGAAAAAGAAGTGATTTGTGGCTATACCTTCCAAATATGGAAGCTGACAGGGTCGACGACCGTGGGTTGTATGATCTCCATGCCAGGGAAAACCCCCCAGGTGACCGCTATTGGCTGGTAGGAGTCGCAGTTTGTCATGTTTTCCGTTCCCTGGGAAGGAGAAGAGGGTGGAGGGATTTGAACAGCTATATACTGCAGTGGCTATAGTCACAACTCTGGTTTCGTGCTAAAAAACATTTCGCTATATAACAACAACAAAAATTCAAGAACTGCTGAAAAATAACAAGTTTTCAACAAAAGTTTCTCAAGGGCAGTAGGCAGACGTCTGTGCCTTGTGTGCTAAAAACTGAAATTTACTTTTGCAGTTGAGTAACAATCACGATGCTCTCTTGTCGAGAGAGTTTTTAGTTGTGTGGATGTATATATCCCTGTCTGTTGACAATAATATTATGGTAGTTGACTTGAGGATAGTCCTACCTCATGGTTTACTCCGGACACCCTCCCCCATCGTCCTGCCCCGTTTTCCCCACCCCGGGGTCTGTGGTACCCCAACCCTACCCCTACCTCCCTTCGTCCTCCCACATGGATTTCCCCCCGTTCCCCTTCCCTCCTCTCCCATTGATCACCCACCCTCACCCCTCCCCATCTGCTAGTATATACCAGCTCCTTTACTGCTGGGTTGCCTTAGCAGAGTTCTCGCCTAGACTATAGCCAATTCCCCTTATTAGGACAGCTATTTGTTGTCCTGCGTAGTTGCGTCGTTTGCCTTAGCTTTGACTTCATTATTGACACACATATAATTATAATTATACACACACTGATACACATCAGCGCACACTCCAAAAAGCAAATAATACTTTAATGTAGTAATAGTTTGTGAGCAGAAACCTTCCAGACCACAGTTTAGACATTCTCGCACGAAAGAGCATCTGCAATAACGGAAATAGGGAAAAGCGTGGCTAATGCCACTGATACACTGATAATTATTTCACCTGATGGAAGGTGGTAGGTGGGCCCCCAGGACTTTGCCAAACCAGCACCATTCTTTGCTCTGACCTAATGCGATATGTCATGCAACACAAATGAGCTGCTAAGATAAAGAAATAAATGGAGAGCAGCTATATATTTACATGGATAGAGACGGTGCCATGTGAAGGGACCCAACTCATTGTCACATTCCTTCCTCTCGCGATTAACACTCTCCTCTCACTGGAACTGCCGTATGTTACACCATTGAAGATTCGAACTCTGTACTCTGAGATGCAACTTCCACCGTCATTTGGAGGATCCCATGACAGAACGTCGCAAACCAACTACCACACCATGACACTCATTGGGGTCTGAATTGTGCATCCAGTTTCAGTGCGAAATATATACCCATGTTTTGCCTCTAGAGTGCGAGTAGCCTTGGGTTAAAGCAATGTGATTAGGTCCCAATTTCGAATTCTTATGTAGCTACCCTCGCCGTTTTCCTTACATTATCTGTTAGTAGGAAACAATTTGTTGGTCCCCCAACACACTTGAGCTACACATGTATCATACCTGGAACAGTAAATACTTCTGCAGGGCACTCTGCGCATGATGGGCAGGTTATCTCAGTGCAAGGTGGACGTGTTGGACATTCCGGACAATCCACTGGGCCAGGGCATGAGATAGGAGGAGGACAAGTCGGAGTGGGTGTGGCTGGACAGGACACTTGAGGGCAGGTTGGACACACAGTGGTGGGTTCACACGTTGGACAAGGTCCACAAGTGGGGCAAGTGGGGCAGACTGATGGTGTGTCTGGTGTTGTGGGACGTGGTGAAGGGACTGGGCAGGGAGGACAAGAGGGGGGAGTAGAGAAGGTGACACCAGGGCATGCCAAACAGGTTGGAGAAGGGATTGGGAGGGAGGGGCAGGAGCGACAGGGGTCAGGTGGAGGGCAGGTCGGCCAAGGAGGGCATGAGGGGAACTCCGTGATGACTGGAGAAGGCTCTGGAGTTGAAGTCTCGCTCAAGCACGCTGTGTATACAGAGATCATTCCACAAAGGGTTGTACCTAATACTTAAGGGAATGTGGCAGACCGGCTAAATTTAGACAGGCAGAAAATTAGAATGACCCTATCGTTAAATTTTAGATCTATAGATATTTACTCCTTAGCCAGTACTTTAACATTCCCTTTAACCTTACATATTGCCAGTTTGCGCTCCAGATGCTGGCTTAATCCAAGTATGTTCCGAGCCCTTACCTGCATGTGTGCAATAGCTATACCATGCACAAGTCAACAACTTAAAGCTACTCACCTCCACTGAAACTTTGCCAGTGCCAGGGGGGATATCACTGGGTTGAATGACATGGTAGTGGTAAGTAGGATCAACCACATATACGTCTGTACTCTGCTCTCCCTTCTGAAACGTTAGTAGGTATCCGATGATGCTGCCGTGAGTTTCGGCTGGTGTCTTCCATAAAATCACCGTACAATGCTCCTGAATATCCCAGACACTAGAGGGTACTGAGACAATTACTTCATTATCAAGATGCCCACCACCAAGTCATTTTCCTTGCTCCAGTAGCTCTGTTTTTGTACCCTTTTTTTTACAAAAAACAAGTGACTGAGGAAGGCCTTTAGGATAAACTGATGAGTGCTTAGTAACTACGATTCATTTGTGTTTTAGTTCTAGAGGTAAGATAGATACAAACCTCTATAAAGAGTAGTTGCAGTGGTACTGAGACTCCTGGCATTGATATTGTTGTCCTGAGAGGAGACATCATTCTCAGCAGATACAGAGAATGTGTAGAGGACACCAGGAGTCAGTCCAGTCACAATGGTCTCTGTACTGTTTACTACCAGCTCCATTGTAGCCAGAGAGCCATCTGAAATGAAACTATAATTTTTAGTCCAGTATATTATATAGTTTAAGAGATTTGCAGTAACATCGTCTATGTGAAACAACACTGATAATAATTGAGGAAAAACAAGAACATGCTGTAACACGTGGAATACTTTTATAAACTACGTAACAATAGACTGTAAACTTGAAAGGCCAAAGAGGTTCACCCCTATACAAACAGGTCTGATGTTATAGAGAAATTTTAACTCTAAAGGGTTAGTCTGACTATTAGTGGTACTCTCATCTATTATAGTTCCATATGTGCGTTCCCATGATTATGTGAGAGCTATAATTCACAAATTCCATGACCTGTACATACTATAGTAGGTGTAGACGGTGTAGAATATCTCATAGAGAGGTCTCCCTCCACCATTATCAGGAGGAGACCAGGAGAGGACGGCCGATGTGTTGGTCACATTTGACACTGTCAGGTTCCGAGGAGCTGATGGTGACCCTGCATAGTAGATTAAAATGAGCATAGAGCACATCGAAAAATCTTAACAGCACCTAATAATCACCATAGGGACTCTGTTGTCTAGGCAGGGTGTTTAACTGAGCTATCATGGAAGTATACACAGCAGGCGGGCAAAAGCAAACAGCTAACTCTGAGAATGAAACCCTGTATTATTATAGCTAGCTACTTTAGATTGAGACCCTTAGCCTATGCAATTTTACAACTTTACAAACTTTGCATAAATCACAGAAAACTCACTTACTTGTACAGGGTTCACTGTAAGTGTCAGTAGGTGCCTTGAAGTACCCATTGATGCAGGGGCATTGAGTGCTGAGCCCCAGTTCGGAGTCTGGTATGATACTGTTGGCCGGACAAGGGAGACACGAACTGTTGCTCAGCCCAGCTGAATATGTTCCCCGTGGACACTCTTAGAGAGAAGAAGGACAAAATTGACTAAAAGGGGAAGCACACATTTCAATGTTTACTAAAAGTGTTCTTCTATCAACTTCTTTCTCTCTAAAATATTGTTACAATTATATCAAATTCGACGGCAGATGACTAGAGACCCGTTTCTATTCATTTTTCCACCAACTAACAATAACATGCATGAAATCATACTGTATCGCAGGCGTGATTAATCAAACTGCAAATCCGTACAATTTTGTAATATGAACACGATTTGTATGAAATTCCTGTTATCATGAACTTACTTTGAAGTCCAGGCTTGAGCCCCATTTACTATGGGCACGCAGAGTGTGAAACCTCTGTTACTATGCACAATTTACTTTGTGGTCCCACAAAGCAAACATGTGACTAATCCACTACTATATAAGAGGTGTACAGCCACGTGTGCTTCCGCATGAGTTATGGCCGCCACTTCGAAAGGCCATAATTGTAAGTCAATGCCTCTGGCAAAGAAAGTCCCAATAGTAAAGGCAGTGGAAGAGAAGGAGGCGGCAAGGTCAATAATTTGAGATTGCTAAGAGTATATACTCGTCGTTCTAATCGTTGATTTTGTGTATTAGCATGTAATGGAGTGTACAGCGCATAAACTTTGAACTTCTTTTTTAAAACCCCTTTTAATATGAACTTTTGAGCCGGTCCCCTGGAGTTCAATTTAATGAGATTCCACTGTACCATACTTTTGCCAAACCGCTGCCTACAATACAATGCTAGTGCCTCCTTCCCATTGAACTAACCAGTACATGATGCATCTCCATTCACCACTGTCAATTCAAAGCCAGGACCACAAAGACAGGGTGTTAGCACTCTCCAGTGTCCTTCGTCAGTGCACTGGAGTGCAGGGTCCAACCCATCGAGTGTACTACTGTTGGCGACACATTTCCCCACGACTCTATTCCGGGGTGGTAACACCTCTGGATGTTGTATCAACCCCGTTTGCTCTCCCGAACACAGAGCTCCATTGTAGAACACGAGAACGCGATGAACAAAAACGCAAGTTCCAAGGTCCACAAGGGCCAGATACATTCCCGACTCTTGCGTATCAAATTCCACGTTTATTCGTGCGGTTTCTGTCCCTATCCCATCGCTTGAAGCATTCGGGCTTAAAATGCCTACTAACACAAAGTTGTCAATTTTCCTTGGCGACGTTTGGATCAATAGCAGACGTTTCCCACTTGCGTAGCTCAAAACTCTGGACGCACTGGCGCTCACGATCACACAGCTGGAACTCGAACTCTATTTTGACTGTAAAGGCACTAAAGAGCTGTCCGCTGCTCAGATGACGACTGATGTGTTGTGTGATGAGCCAGTTTTCCTGCGTGCCAGCACTGAACCCACACACAAAGATATTGCCACTGCAGGGAGTCGCAGATAGCTGAAACCACTGAAGAAAAATGAGAACGTCAGATTTTGGTATAATTATAGAGACTGAAAAATCGCCAAAATATTATGTTGGTCTGTACATTTAATAGCAATGAGCAAATAGCAGACACACACACATGGACCAACAGAATAATCTGCTTATCATAACCATTATTTCGACATACTTATTCCACTGCGTGCATAATAGAACACCATGCATTACAAGCTGCTTTCACAATAAGTCACTAAAATACCCATATTCCAGCTGTGTGGATTACAAGAACACACTGATGAGAGAGCACACTTCCAAGTGGATATAACCTTATACTCTAATATTATGCTGTGTAAACAACGCTGAACCCAAGAAGGATGCCAGCTGAACGGTATCACAACTGAGGGCAACAGTAAAAAGTCTTCACATGCCTAAATTCACAGTCTAACAAAGGACAAAAGAAACTAAACAATAGCAAGCTCCACTATCCTGGTACGCTTTAGTACCACCAGGTTATAGGCTGTTAATGCCCCAGAGCCTCTGTACCATGCACATATAATAGTATGTCATTTTTAGCTCTACACTCCTATAATAAGAGCAATCCCCGCCACTATTATTAAGAACTAGAGCACAATTGCACGTAGTAATAATCACATTGGTAGCAACTCCTTGCGTGTTGTTCGAGTCGGCGTCCACTTGCTGCCACACAGCTTCATCCCCTATCAAGAGACTCATGTAGTGCCTGGAGTCCATGAGCGGCCGCTCGTTGTCTCCGTACACGGGTTGCATAGTGAAGAACGGGTTCGGGTCGCCGTCTATGTACTCCTTGAGGCAATGCACGGAGCCGTCGCCCGGAGCTTGTGCCCGTGCGAAGGCCAAGACACCCACTACACTCAAGAGAACCTGTAGAACCGTCGTCATTGCCTGGGGCTCGGGTCGGGCATGAGAGCAGCACGCGTGCAAAAACGGGGAGTGGCTCGTACAGCGTGGGCGTAGTTTTACTGAACCACCATAACGGAAACCGTTCCCACCGGTTGCTGTTGCTGCGGAAGTCCCAAATACTCTGTGTGGCCACATCGAACAACCCGCCATGGCTGGGAGTTACACGCAGTCTGGCACCGGGAGGACGTTCGCTCTGCGGATGATCCTACTGGGCGAGGCTGGGGCCGGGAAAACGTGTCTCTACCACTGGATAAAGTACAAGGTTATTAGCTAACTACCACACCGGCTAAACGCTTGTCAGCGTTTGTAGCTATAGCTAGCTATTTCTGATTAGGTTGTGTGCAGTGCTACTCCTCATTCTCAAACCTCCCACTGTAGGTAAACACATGAATAGAGTTGTTAAAAAAAAGTGGTATAACAAGTAAATGCCGCATAAATCCAAATAGTATAATTATATAGGACATTGTTGTGTGATGACAGTAGGCCAGGGAACTTATCTGTACGGCCAAACTTTGTGTAAGCTACCAGCAGCCTTTCCTTGTCAAAAACAGACCAGATCTGATAAGACTATTTTCACTGTTGTGTTAACAGGTGTTTCGAGATGGCACCATTAACACCGGTCCAGCACCATCTTCCACTAGTACTTCAAGACAGAGGCAGTACGACCAGCATACTATGCATATAAGCATCTCACCCAGTGTCAAAGTCATGGTAAGTTCTTGCAACAATTTAACCTGTCAAAGACCAGAGCCTCATAAATCAGTCTATAAAGTTAAAATATCTGCTGTCTATATGGCATCCGAATGGTCTCCTATACTAGTCGAAGAAGATCTACTACAATCTATGTCACTCTATGTTTCTCAGTCGTCTATAGTGGGATAGCGATGATTGAAAATGTTCACTATTTTAAATAGTATTATGTGCTTATGTGACACATAGGAAGGGTGTGGTTGAGTATATACAGTTGTTGGGAATTACTTGCTGGCGATTCTTGGGAATTGTTACTTTAACTTTAGGATTTGGTTTCAGTATGTTTTCACAGACAGCACCTTATCAGGTGATGTTGCAGTGAGTCAAAAAAACAATGTTATTACCAAGAATCATTATACATAAAGTACAGTTCCTAAAACCTACCCTTACATACCAATAACATTAAGGCAGACTTTGGGAGATTATTTTTAGTTTTCTTTTCCAGCAGCACTTAGTGCTTTATGCTTGCTCGGCACTGTACTATACTTTGTTGTCTGCTAGTGTAGAGAGTGCACACGTGGCTGCCATAATGCTACTTATAGCAATGCCATTGTACACATGTGTCATGTGTCGAGCATTTCATAGTATCTGGTAATAACTTTTAAAAAATGAATGTTCACACTATGCCACCACACTCTAGTTGACAGTAGTTGACACTGCAGACGGAGAAAGGTTTCAGTCTCTCACGGCTCACTACTATCGTCGCACCAACATAGTCCTCCTGGTGTGCAGTCTGGACGACGAAGTCACACTCACTAGACTCACAAAGTGGTACCGCGACTCTATGTACTATGTCGATGAGCACGACATCGTCTACGCCGTGTGCGGTCTAAAGTGCGACCTTCCCGATTACAGAAAGGAAGTCACTCTCGAAATGATGCAGAGGTTTGCAAGACACGTCGAGTTCCCAGAGGGATGTGTGTTTGAGGTGTCGGCCAAGACTGGAGAAGGAGTGGACAATATGCTTGCCACTCTGTGCTCAACTGCTGTCGACAGGATCAGAAGAAACACACCAATCCCTGAGCGTAAGATATTATTAAAGCCACAGTATTGAAGGGGAAGAAAGGATGGTTAGTGTTTGTGTAGGTGTCGGCTAAAAAGGCGTATGAGCTACCGCGTTCAGTCACGGCTCATGAAGCTAGCATTCACTATTGGAATGCATGTTGATTTTCTCCTATAACTTTGTTACCCTTCACTCTATATAGAGCACAGTATATACTTAGTGCCATGTTGTATAATAGTGTTTTGTGGGACATTGTATGCATACCTACCTACCAACCTGCAGATAAACCTTTGCTCGAGAAATGTGTCAAATTTGCTTGTTAGAGTATTTTTGGTCAGTTCTTCATGTAAGACTAAGTTTTGAGTAATGAAATCTGCTGGTCAGCATTTTCATTGTTCTTAGCTCGTAACCCATGTTCATAAACTGTTTTTCTTATGGCATACTATGCATTGGGTAACCAACAACAAATTTCGTAACTCAAAACTTAGAAGTAACATGGGTATTTTTTTGCTTGAGAATGCTGCATGTCCATTCACAATATCACAGGTTAGCACAAAAAAAGAGGGATTTGGTGATTTTCTGGTGGGATAGGCAGTACTTTTGCTTGATTATAAAGCAGAAAGCTAGATGGTTGGTAGGTATGTGTATGGCAAAGTGCATTAGCAAATTGAACACACTTTAGATAAAATACACTGACTTTTAAAGGGAGCATGGCAGTATAAAACAGACAAACATACATAGAACATATTTCACTACTATCCTGGCACTGGGCCCTATTGTTTAATTCTTCTTAATTATCTATATATATAACAGTAGCATAACACCCAACTTCTTTTCAATGGAAGGTGAGATGTATATAGCTACACTATGATGATTGTGTGTAGCTAACTAGTACTTTCAAGGTGAAATGTGGAAGAGATTGGACTAAATATGAGCAGTTTCATGGTGAAATGTGGATATTAAATAGATAGGAATTTCCCCCTATTATGCAGCTGCTGGCCTCCAGAACAGTGGAGAATATTCCACGCTACTTTTTGGTGACTCTCGCTACAATGACGGAAGACCGGAACATGAAGTTCAATCACAGCGTAGATGTTGCAAGTGTGTAATTCTTTGAGTGTGCTCTTCTCCGTATTTTTAACCCTCTTTCGAAGCATATCATAGCTGCGCAAGCACCACTTGAAATGTGCGCATGCGCTGAATCAGTACTTGCGCATGCTCACACGATCACTGAGGGGTCAAAGTCGAGACGAGACGACCAGACGCTGCAATGGGGGCGAATTTCTCAACCATGTCGCTGGTAAGGGCTACTCACTTGGCGTGCTTCTCTGCCTGGTACGGAACGCAGATATGGGTAACCTTCTTCGCCGGTAAGTGACGCTGGGACCGTAATAATAGACTCTGACTCAAAAGGTTTTTGCTCCCGTATATAGTAACAGTTTATGCACAAACACAACTATATAGCTGTAGTTAAACATATGTCTGTGGTATAAAACTCTGCATAAATTTGAGGCTCGAGCTATTCCTTTCCACTGTTTGATATCAGGCAAGTGTCGCTACTAGAAATTGTTTTTATCCATAGCTAATTACTAATACGTGTGTATTT